>JAJGRW010001003.1:647891-825763 GCA_025461045.1 Carex parvula | reverse complement strand
TTTTTGACTGGCATTGCATAGTATTATTGCAGCCATTCTTTTTCTTCACAAGGCTCAGCCACAAGCAACTGTTGGGAGAAGCTTTCCAGATCTGGAAAAGGTAGGGAAAGGGGAATCAAATCCTCTCCCAAATCACCAGGGAAATTTAAAAGAACACCATCTGATGAGCAATCCTCTGGCACATTGTATGAGCAATGGCGGCTCAAAGCGTTCAATGAGACATGGTCCAAGATTGAGTCCAGCATTGAGGTTTTACAAGAATTCGAGTACTTTAATTTTCACCTTATTCCGGCAAGAGCACATTCATTTATTGGGGAGAAAACCTTTATGAGCACGTGCCTCAGATTGTTGCCTAATTTACAATATGAACTCTGTAATCATTTATGCCTGCAAGAGTTGGTGTTTTCAAGACTAAGGTCTTGAATGATGGTATTACTCAACAGTGAATTTGGAGGGAATCTTTTTTACCACTAATGCCCGTTAGAAATAGGGGGTTTGATATAATGGAAAACAAAGTAGTATATAATTATATCTTTTGTTCTAACTGTTGATTTAGGGGGTCTTGAGAGATATCAACCTTAAGCTATTCAATGAAGTTCTTCAATGGGTAGAAGAATCCTTCTCAGAAATCAAATCCAATGTGAAATTAAGTTCGTCTGAGATACAGCAACCTTATCCTCTAGTAAATGATACTCTATGCAGAAAATACCGACGGCATTTGTTCTTACAAGTGAGTTCCATTACTTCCTTTTCTAAAAGTATGGGGTATTGTTTCAGAAATCTTAAAACTTGTTTGTTGACCAACTAGTAGTGTAAAAGTTTTAAGATTTAAGTTGAACCCCTGACATGTAGCCATGTAGGGAAGATTTGAAACAATACCTGTACAATATATGCTGATAAATTTTATTATTACTGGGAGATAGTTGAATTTAATATCCTGGACCTTTTTTTATACTATCTATATCATCAGTTACTTATTGAATCCTTTTTTTAATCAGAAAATGCCGAGTTTGTTGATGATATAAAAACATTTTGTGATCTTGGGATGCATCTCAAATCCAATAGATGCCATGTTGCGAACATGTCCACCTTGGATTTCTCAATCAAGTATAGGGTAGGTGGTTCTATTAGAAGCTTGCTGAGGCAACTGCATTCTGAGCCCCTTGATGTGAGTTGCATGATAAATTTAATTATACTTCCCCTCTTCGTTCTTCTCTATTTTTGTTTGGCAAACAATGGCAGGCACATCTATAGCATTTCTGGATTACATACATAACTCCTTGTTGACTGAAGATCCCATTTTTTATTTGGTTTTTTATTGAGTAGGAGAAGATAGCTGATGTGTTGACACTAGCCAAATGGTATTGTGAGGGAGAGAACTATGTTAAGCCAATAGTTGTATGATAATGACATGGAGCGGTGCAACCCTGATGTCTTGGGCAACTTCATCACTATGTTAAGGTAACAAATTATTTCCATTAGGTGAAATTATTTGCGACAGAAAATCTAATTGAAATTATGATGATAACTGCAGTGAATGGGTGATGAAAATACCAATATTTTTCATAATGGGGGTGGCTACCACTGTAGAAGCTCCAAGAAATCTTCTTCCATCAAATGCTTTACAACACTTGGATCCATGCATGCTCACTCTGGGCACACCATCAGACAGAATGAATGCATTGGTTGAGTCTGTTCTTGTCCGACTATGTTACAATTTCAGCCTAGGTCACAAAGTCACACTTTTCCTTCGAAATTATTTCCTCAGACATGATGGCACCATCACTTCTTTTATAAGTGCTCTCAAGGTTGGCTCTACTTCATCATAAATATATTACATTGCCTCGCCTCAGTTTGATATGAAATTCATTGTCTTCTGGGGCATCTTTGGCTCTAGCATGTTTATAATTGAATAAAAATAATTTGTCATTCTCACAGTTGGCATGTAGCAAGCACTTCTCGTTGGAGTCGGTGAGCTTTCTGTGCCTCTATCTGCTTGACAAGGATTACGAGGTTCTACTTCTATGAGGATTTTTTTGCATCTATCATTTGTGTTCGCTAAGATCTTTTAGTTATACAGGAAGGGAAAAAAAAAGAATATTATGGTTATAGAAAATAAATAACATAGTTGCCCTCCCAAGCAGGATTGGTATGAAAAGTTTGCTTCCTTGCCAGAATCTGTGAAGAAATGTGTCCTTGATCTTTGCTCTTGTAAAAGGTGAAGCCTTTACTATTGTATATATATTATTTCCTTGCTGGTTCAAGAATTTGAAACCAATTTATGCCAAGGTATTAACCAAAACTGTTCAACAGCGAAAAGAATTTGCGAGGTGCTGTTAGCAGTATCATACAAAAGTTGTCTGACCTAAAAGCCTCTCAAAAGGATTGGAGCTCTGTTGTTTTGGTATGATCCTAAATACAGTAAACCATTTTCTATAATAAAATGTGTCCTTTTTTCTCACTGAGAACTGAAAGTTGATTTTTTTTTCTTCCTTGTATAACTATTTAAATACAGTGCTTGTTTGAAGTAGCAAGGTATAGCAAAATGCAATTTTTAGACATTTTCTGTGAGGCTACTGATCCAGAAATGTATAGTATGAGCTGTTCAGACAGTACCTCAAAGAAACCTATAAAATGTGGAGCCAAGAACTCAAGCGAAATGTTAAGCTCTGGAGTAGGGTCAATAGCTAGGGCAATTCACACAATACGGTAACATGCCGACCTTCAGTTTGATTTATCCTTTTGATTTATCCAGATTGTATTGTATATAGGTTGCTTGTTATAGCAACACTGCATTTGACTATAAACTGCTGAAGCAGCAAATTGTTTTCTTATTTTCAATGCTGTTTATATCTTGTTAGTACAGAATTGCTTATCTTTCAAATTTTATCATACTGGACTAGGGAAATGCCGGTTACAGCTCTCTCAAATTTGTTGAATACATGGAATATCCATACAGAAAAAATGACTGAGGTATGATGGCTACTGCTACTTCCTTTCGATCAAGAAACTGTCTTAGTTTTTTTCCATGCTTAATGTATAGTATAATGCATATTTTTTGAGTAAAAAGGCCGAAGCCCAGTTTCATTTGACTGAAACAGAAGTTAAATTACAAAAGGAAGTGTTTACGGGTTAAACAAAAAATCGCACCCAAATCACTATATCTACTGTTCCAACTCATCCTCAAGTATAATGCATATTGTAATAGTAAATTGGTTCTATGGACAAACTAAAACAAGTTAAGAGCTCAGGTCTGATCAAATTGTAGGTAAGATGGAAGCTGCAAAATTAATCAGTGAAAATTTGGTTTGAAGAAAACTTATTTTTTTTTGCTTCTTTTATCATCCTTGCAAAATTATTATTTTTAAGATTTTAATTAATCATACAACTAGATAAATGGGGAAAGTCAAGAAGCTTCAATCCTTGGTGACTACGAATGAAGGCAAGGTCTATGATGAAAACTTGCCTAATATTAGAAAGTAAGTATGATCATAAATTGTCCATATTGGCACATACCAATACGGTGCTAGCATGGCATTTATTAAATTTAGACATTTTCTAGGTCATGAGTTGAATGTTAAGCCTAAATGAATTCCCGGCTTCTTGGTAAATTAATAACTAAACAAAAACTAAACCAAAAACAAACAATATTCTGAGATTCCAAATTTTGCGGGTTATAATATGAATGATGCAGGAGGACTACATCCCTTCTATCAGGAAAAGGAAATTTACCAAATGAAAAGGGTTGCTATGTTACTGGATGCCGTGATAAGGTAGGCTACTCCACCTATACATGTAATCATCCACTTGATTCTATTCTATCAATAACTGTTTTGATTGAATTATATAACAGGAAATATATGAAGCCCGCCGAATGCATGGCTCTTCATGAAATAATTGCTTCAGAGATGTTGATGTTCTGCGATCAGTAAGTCTTCTGGTTCTATACATTGACGCTTACAGTAAAATTTTTCAACACAACTATTGAGACAAAATATCACTAGGGTTTGATCGGAGATTCAAGGAAAACGAATTCAGCTTGATTTGCTCAAGTGCCAGAGTTATCTTTCTTGCTCCTGCTGTAGCTCAGATGCAAACAGTTTATCTCCCTCCATGCATGATACCTCTATTATGTAAGTTGCATCTACATACTGTAATTAGACAGAAAATTGTTCTATTATTTCTAATACCAAAGAGTGCCCTATCTATCCTAAAATTTTCCTAAAGCAGAAAAACCTGTGGTGAGAATTGTTTTGGTCAATTAATGATTAAATTTCAGGTATAAATTGGCACAAGAATATGGAGATGTTATAAATCTCTCCGAGTGGTACCAGTCCTTTCAAGAATGTTCTCACCAGTGCCTCTCAGACTCCTAAAAAGAAACGTCATCTTTCCCCTGCATCAAAGAAAGCAAAAACTGTGCCTCCTCCAGCGATTGAAGCTCTGATTCAGTACATATATTTTTCTAATTCCTAATTCTTTTTCTTCATTCCAAAGATGCAATTCTCATTAATTTAAGAAATAAAGTAAACTGTTGGTAATAGTATCTTTTCTATTTTAGAGCAAGATTTTGTGAGGCTGTTACAGAACTCCAAATAACGGGACTACTTCGCATGCCGAGCAAGAGAAGACCTGACTTTGTTCAGAGAATTGCATTTGGTCTCTGAGATTTTCTGTCAGGTTAGTCGTGTTTAGAGACCATTCCGCGAATGATGTAATGTAGTTGCAACTCCTAACATGTAAGAATGGGAATTCTTCTTCCAAAGTTTGTTGATCTTCCTTGATAAATCATAATTTTGAAATATTGTGGGTGTTGCTTCTGCTGAGGTACGTGATTTGAAATAAAACAGACCAATGAGAAAACCATTTTTGTCACTTTGGACAGTAACTGATGGGCAGGGCTTGTCAGGTTTTCGCTAATATCAGTCCGGCTCCAAAATATCCTCACCAATTTTTTTTTTCAATTACCAGATAACTACTTCAAGGAATTGTGAAACCAATTAACCTGATAGCTACTGACTTCTGTTTTCCTTTTGTTTTCAATGGCCTATCACCAAGTTTGTGTTTTACTTTTACTAATCTATTATGTTAAATTGTTCTTTGAAAGTGCTTGTAGAACACTCTCTGAAAGAGAAGTGGCCATTGTGGCCATTGTAATTTCATGCTAAAACACATCTTTTCTGCTAGCTGTTAATTACCGTGATTGACGGTTCTTAATATGTTTCTAGTTATTGAAATTTACTCGCATAAGTGTTTTTAGAAGCCACAATTAAATTAACCACTAACGAACATTATTACATAATCATATTTTGTTGATTGTTAACATTGAGATTATTAATTACAGGTTAAAACTTGAATATTTCTAAACAAAAAATAATGTTTGATAAACAGTAGATACATTTGAATTGCCAATTAGATTTTGCAATATGGAATGTTTTGGCGCTATTGTTAGCTTTATTTTAAAGATCGAATTTATAATCAATATACAAATTGTAATTTATTTTGTCTAAAAAAAATGTAAAAACAAAATCTATATCAGTCTACAACAAAGGATTTGTTTCTTTCCATTTTTGTTTGTTATCCTTGGTGCTTGAGTAAAATTAAATTAATTTTCATACTAGTTCGAGGGTCAGGTTTAGGGCTACCTGTTCCCAAAATTTTTACGTTATAGCTCTCTTTGTAACCTTTGTAGTTATGCTAAAGTATTCTTTTATTGATGGTGGCTGTAGTAGACATGTTTTTTTTTTTTTTTATGTTTCGCAGAAGCTGCGAAGTAGTGAGAGGGTCTTGAACTGTCGACCTTTGGGTATCTAGCAGTTCTAGGACTTTTTCCCTAGCCAACTGCGCTACCGCGCCATTTCGGCTGTAGTAGACATGTTATAATTGTAATAATTGTTGTGTCAGCCATATGAAATGAATTTAGAGTAGGTTCGATGCTCATTGGACCTACTTTGGTTCGATGGCTCAACCACCATCCAATTTGTATTAAGATGTGTGCGCTCTACTTTAAAATCCGTACGGTGTTTGCTTCAATTTTTGTGCGCATAGATCTTAATGCGGATTTTTTTGCTTTAACACCAGACGGTGTTGGAGCTCATTGGACCTACTCCGTTCTCATATCAAATAGATCAAAGAAGCATTGACCTTTAAAATGAGTGTTATGCTAGCAAAATATGGTCTATCAATTTTATAAAGCCATTGCAGAACATAGTTAGGCCTAGTATTCAAACTGCATCCAAACAGTTAAGAAATAGAACAAATAGCATTTATTTGGTTAATCTTATTGCTGTATAACCAAATCCAGGACCCCTATGAACCTGCAATATATGTGTTATCCATGATCCATCAACTTAGAATCCTAAAAGCTCAACAGCTCCACAACCTAACCATCAGCATTTTATACCCAAGGAAAGGATCCAATAAACAAACTAGATAGTTTATTTCATTCTCACTTCGCCGATCAAAACTGACGTTATTGTGAAGTGTTCGGTCTCACTGGAAAGGTCAAGACTGGGAACAAAACAAACCCTGCAATTAGTCAATTCATTGTAAATGATCAAGCGATCAAGCAAAAGAACAACCAAATGATGGGATCCTGGTTTTATAGGAATGCCTTCAAGTGCTTTCCCAGGATCTAAGCACATCGTGAAGTTTACCTCCAAAGCATGTAAAAAATGCGTTAGAAAAATTCCAATGTAAAGGAAAAAAAAAAAACAAATGACTGAGAAATCCAGGAATGTAGATGACCCGTTATCACAAGAAAATTGCCCGCCCCCAAAAAAAAATACCCTGTGCAGTTAGGGAGGGATATAAGATTAAGATTTTTTTTTGGGTGCAAATCTGTAGGCAATTTTATTAATTTAAAGAGTTACAAACCAGCTGTTACATAAGATTAGACAACAAGTGTCTTGAAAAACATTCAGCTGTAAACAAACTAAAAACGTACAATGATATATGCATCATGTAGACACAAATTTGGCTATCCTTGCTTGATGAAAATGATAGAAGTCTAGTGATGGTTCCTCTGTGCGCATAGTTGTCATGCTAACAGACTTCATCATAGAAGGCACTGAATCAAACCAGATCAGAAACTGAATCAACCGGCCAGGACAGTCACCACTCAAAAAGTCCTAATAGAGGCACTGAATCAAATCGGACCAGAAATTGAATTAACCGGACCAGGACAGACACCACTCAGAGGTCCCAATGAAGAGCCGCCAGTGTGGGAGGCAGAAAAGAGGAAGAGGAGGAGAGAAGAAAGAAAGCACATAACAGACCCCAACACAAACAACCAAAACAGACAACATATAAAATAAGTAACTATATGTACAACTCGTTTCACCCACTTTTCCATTGCCAAAGAGGAAAAGAAGAGCTCAAGAGAAGAGAAGAAAAAAGCGAACCGCTTGTCTTGGAGAATAAAAACCCTCATAAGGACGAAGCGAGGAGCGATGACCAGATCCACAAAGCGGAAGCACCAAAGAACAGTAACCAGATCAGCTAGATGAAGACATCGGCTCGAACAATCCCTACAAGAAAAAATGTCATTAATATATTTACTTGAGCACAAGCTAGAGGGAGGCAGGGAGTGCTTGCACGGAATTCACATTCTAAGATATCTCAACTTTTGCGTGCTTTTTTGGAAAATCTCAACCGTTCAAATACGTTTGGCACAAATCTCAAAGCACAAATAATACTGCCCCTGTGCTATTCCGAATAGGCAACGGACACGTCGGTCACGCAAAAGTTGAGATATCTCAGAGGATATGCACTCGCTTGCACGGGGGATCCGCAAGTGAAAGCCTCCGTCATTATTATGAGGGGAGGTGCAGTTGTTGTGAGAACATAAAATGAGAAGAGCGATGTACAGATATTTCAAGCCTGAACATAGAATGGAGACGTGCCATGCATCCACCATGTAAGGAACAAGCGCCGATCATGCTTTTGTAGACTGGAAGTAGGAGTGTCAACAAGTATGGTAAGAATCGGGTGGAAGCATTTTCATACCCGTATCCGTTACAAATTGTCTTTATTTATATTCTACTCTTACCCGTTACGAATTACCTTACCTATATTCTACCCTTATCCGTTATGGTTATCAGATGACGAAACGGTAGTGGATAAATAACGGATATGCTAATATAATAATTATTTTTATAATATACGAAATAAAATATTAATACGCATTCATTTCACACATATATACATGTTTCGAAGGCCTAACTTTATTGGAATTTGTTGAAATTTATTTATGTATTTTAATGGTTAATTAAGTATAATACAACTATCAAGAGTAGTTGGAGAATGAATATTCATTGCTCATTAATATATATAATATATATAATTAAGTATCTGCTTTAGGTACTTGGACTTAACTTTTATGATTCTATGAAATCAGTGGATCCAGTAGTCTTAGAAAAAATATAATATATATAATATTTTTTTTTTATAATTATCCGATCGGATAACGCGTACATAATAGGTTTTACCTGTGCTCTTATCCGTTTAGCTAACAAAAAAAATCTTTATCCGTATCCGATAAATTCACGAAAAAAAAATCTTATTCATACTCGTCTTATCGAATACGTACGGGTCAGCTAAACGAGTAAAAGGGTGCCTTTGACACCCCTAACTGGAAAGGCAATCCGAGAAATTTTTGAGGTATGGGAAACAGTGAAGATGAACCGTGGATTCAAATGCTACCACATCAGTCGCAATTCAAATAAGGCGGCTGATAAATTAGCTAAATTAGGGAGAATGACAGGATGCAATGTAATAGGATTTACATATCCTATAGGTTGAGTCCTTTGTTTTCCTTTGTTTTAGAGGATTGTAATAGGGTTGTGTAAATGTAACTGCCTACGTGCGTGAATCTAGCAAACAAATTAATCCTATTCACCATAGTTTGACCAACTACAGCATTAATGACAGGAGGCAGTACAGACATTCATTTGATAGATTTATTAGTCAAACCTAAAACACAAACCATTCACAGAACCAGCGCAATTAACCATATCAAACATGCTTTTTCAAATCCACAAGCTCTTCCAACATCTCAACTGTCACATTGCCTTCAGAGAAATTATGCTTGCACGCACTAATGGCACAGTTATGCTCAGTAAAGAAGCAAAAAAAAGTCACAACTACAGCTACTAACATTCTAGTCTCAAATCCAATTTACAAGATATTAGGAACCTGGGAAGCAAGTCTGAGCTGCAGCTCCTTTATTTTGAGGCACAACTCAGCCTTCTCCTCTTTATAGCTCTTCAGAAGGTAATTCTTTCCCTCCAACACTTCCTTCAACTCCACTATCTCCTTCTTTAGCATCTCTACTTTCATATCATCCTGCAGCCCCACTTCCTCAAAGCAATATCCGTTCCCATTTGCATGCCCAGTCATGGGCCCCGCACAGTGGTCGGCAATAACCTTCCTCAGCCGTTGGATCTCCCTCTCAGAGGCAAACAAGTCACGATTTGCTGAATCAATCTGTGCCTCCAAATTGGACGAGTTTGTCATTTGGATACTGATGGAATTTTTGAGTTCCAAGATTTGAGATTGCATCTCCATTATCATTTCATCTCTCCTCTGGAGCTGTTGCCTCAGTCTGTGTATCACCTCCCTCTTGACATAAATGTCAGATCCTGATTCTGACAAGGATTCTGAGCTGATAGAAGGGTGAAATGGCCTATGAGGGAGACCAAGCTGGTCAGGTGAGGTCGACCACATGACGCCTTGATTGAGCTCCTTGTCTGATTCTTCAGCTCGTTGAATCCGTACTAGAGGGAGGGATCCCTCTGCTTCTTGAGACATTGTTTTGATAGGTTGTGCTAGACTTGTTCCCATCTCTGAAAAAGCATAATATGCATATTATTCTCAAAACAAAAAGAAGAACAAAACATAATATAGAATTAGCGAAGAAGTTCCGATTACTAAAGTCTGCTTAAGCAATTAAAAGTTCCTGCTTTGCTGATATGGAAGCCGGACCATACCCTCTAGTAGCATGTGCTGTACGGTATATGGGGCGGTCCGATGGGCAATTCGGTCCAATGCCAGTTAGAGCCATTCGATCTGCATCAAGATTCCTGCACCCGTTTAGATCCACAGGGTGGATTTTAAAATAAATTATCTGCACAAATCTTGAAGCGGATCAAACGGATCCAACCATTCATTGGACTGAATTTGGTCCGATGCCCGTCAGACACCCCCTGGTTCTGTGCTGTACATGCTACTAAAAGCTGCTGCAACAGCCATTGCTCGTCCTAAATATAATAACATGATTCTCAAATTATTCGCATATAATTTGTCAATAGCACTGCAAATAATTTGGGAATAGAGTTCTAAATGAATAAAATGACGAACTAGCCTTTGGTCTAGTGGCAAAGGCACATGGTCTCTATTTGAAAGGTCATAAGTTCGAAACCCAGATGAAGGAAATCCTTTGTAGTAATAACAAGGTATTAAATAGTTGGGTGGTTTGACTTCCAAATTTACTCAGAAAAAAAAATGAATAAAATGTGCATTTTATTCTGTCCTCCCAATGAATAAATCATGCATTTTTCATGAACTATTTCAAGAAGCCTGTTTAACTTCTATAATTCATGATTTTATCCAGACAAAATGTAAGGAACCGCTTTCAAAGTTTGCGGGACTCTGACATCTTCTTTCCTATGGTGCAAATAAAGAAACAGCGATAAAGCTAAACCTCTCTACTCACTAATTGATAATAAATATGCAAAAATTAGATGTGGCAATGTTTACAGAGGCTTTTATGCTGTTTCGGACTAATTTCTCTCCTACGCTCATTTTTTTCTTCAAAATTTTCACGAAATTATAAGAACCTTTTTGCAAATTCGTCACCATAATATGGTGATCATAATAATAACAATCAAGACCTGGAGAGCACTGGTAGAAGTTGGTTCCTAGAGGATAGCAACAGTGGTCGGAATGTAGCACCCCAGATGTCATTCTTCCACCAGGATTTTGCCTCTCTGAGAAAAGAATTAAAATTAGCAAAAAAAAAAGAATGTCCATAAGAAAGGAAAGCTATACTGTCTATGCTTGTTAAAAGTAAAACTTAAAATCTTGTATAAGACATAATATAAGGAAAAACTCTACTATTTTCCTATTTTTAGAAAATTCCCATGCTGCCCCTTCATCAGTTCCCACTCTCAAACAGTAAAAAAAATGTT
This sequence comes from Carex parvula, assembly GCA_025461045.1. Classification (NCBI taxonomy): domain Eukaryota; kingdom Viridiplantae; phylum Streptophyta; class Magnoliopsida; order Poales; family Cyperaceae; genus Carex; species Carex parvula. Next base: position 814,574 of record JAJGRW010001003.1, on the reverse strand, counting down.
AAGATTAAGTCTGACATCAAAGTAATTGAGTAAAGACGTTACAGGAAGAGCTGGCAGTCACCTTTTGTAGAAGAAGTGTCGTCATTTGAATTTTTGTTCTGAAAGAAATGATTGAGTCTGAACCCTAGCCTGACGACCAAAGTGCTAATTAAGGCACCGCCAGCAATCAGAATCCAATTTGGCCCCTCTCCATGCACCTGGATCGACAATTTCTGACCTCTCTTTATGGTCCCGTCTTCTTTGGATTTCATCATAAGGTATCTCAGCGTGCGTTTTTCTATTCTCTAAAGCTGACAAAAGAAGGCTACACACATATTACGTACTGACAAAAAGTTCTATCGACAAAAGACTGCTCGTCAAGCTGTTATTTACCAAGCAAGATATAAACAGCAGAGAAAGACTTGTATATCAAGGATGGCATGAGCAATGTTTATTTATATCAAAACAAAAAGATACTGCATAAATAAAAGCTACATCTATATTAAGGAAGGAAGTTAAACAGTGTGATTGTTAAAAATAGTATATTATATGTTCATAAAAACTGAAGGGAAAAGATTCATATGAAAGAAGTTAGAGATGACTCCAGAATAAGATAACTATCTTGCCAACTTTCTAAGAATTCAGAGTTACAGCAGATAAAAAGAAAATCTCAATTTGTACGACCAGAGCATAAAAAATATTAGCTCATTGTTATGACAATTGATTCAACCAAAGACTAATCATCCAAAACTTTCTAAGAATTCTAATGCACTAAGCTAGAATCTTCCTTTTTTTTATTTGTAAAAACAGCATATCACCTCCTGTTTCACTGAAGTAACTGACAAGTTTTACACAAGTATCATCAGATAGACAAAATTCAAAACAGAAAAAAACTACTCTTGGAGGTGCTGGAACCTAGTCTCGGCCATTTTTAATGCACCAGTAAGCTAGAATCTGATGGTAAATTAAAATAAACCTTCCAACAGCTACCTTGTTCCAGAATTTACCATCTTGCCTTAATCAATAATTGTAATCAACATAGGAAAGGGAGTAAGGGAACGGCACTAATTCGGGTAAATCAAAACCCTAAAAACTAATATCTATTTCTCAGAGCATAGGCACCGCTTATCTATTTGTGAAATTGGAAAAACCGCACTATAATCTCTCAAAAATCAAAAGACATTGTGAAAAGAAAAGGTAGAGATCTGATAACAGCTTATATACCTAATAGAGGATTAACAAAGTGAAAAATTAAGAAAGAAAGAGGAAAAGGAAGAACCTCATCAATTGAAGACCTAGCTCGAATATTCATCGGTTCTCCTCTCCACTCCTCTCATCTATCTCATCTCAATCCCGTTTCTCTCTCATTACACCTTGTTTGTATCTTATCGTCTCGAAACCGATAGTGTCAGGAGGTGTAACCGTTGTCCGTTACAGCGAGAAGTAGCCAATGGCGCTCCCTCCACAGTCCCACTTTCTCTTTTTGTTTTTTCTATTTAGCGGCTCTGGGTAGAGAGAGACGGAGAGTGTCGATTTACTCAACTCTGAAAGGGGCGTATGGAAGGAATTCAGATCATCCCCGGTACCGTAATAGGGAATCTTTTAGAATTAGTGAATTCTGGACCGTCAATTTTAACTTAACACGAATCTCAAATCCCAATAATACTGCCCCTTGACGTAGCCCGAATCTCAAAGCGGATGAGATTAATCTCAAACCGTAAAAGTGAAGGGAATCTTTTACGGTACCTGGGAGGATACTTTTCCGGAAGGAAGCGCACCGGCACGTGCGTGTCACTCCTGTACAAATTACAATACCTAGAATATTTTTCTTTTGCAGCTTCGTCCGATGTGCGGTCGGAGCTGTCCGATCCACACGAATTTTAAACTTGTCACGAGAATCTCGATGAGGACCGGACGTCTGTGATGACTGCCCAGATTCCTTCTGTCGTTCTGTAGAATTACAGTATCGGTAAACGGTTGTTGTCTCAGTGGCCCGGGTGACTAGGGTGAGAGGCCCAGCACAGATTTTGTCAGTACTAGTCAGGAACAATGGTTGGGCCTTCAAAGGGTCCATTTTCATGGAAGTTTATCCGGTTATTGGAAGTCCAACGAAGCTCCAGTAATTTCACATCGTAAGCCAAAAAGCCCGTATTTTCTTCAATACGTCCAGTCATTTTTCTCTTGAAATCCGATTTTCATTTCTTTTTAAAAATCCAGTACAAAATATCCAGGTTACAAAAATTGGAAAAGAAACATGAAAAGAATCAAGTTTGGGATTTTAATTTGTATGAAATAGGAGTGGAATTTTTTTTTTTCAATCTTCTTTCTCATTCTAGTATAAACTGATGGAAAAAAAAACATCAAGTTGGAGCTCGTTATGTTTTTCCCACGGTGGAAGCATTGGTGTTCTCTCTTCTATATTTTTTTCTTATGCCTTTGTGTTGACTCCTCACAGTTCACTGAACTGAGTTCAGTTTATGAAATTTGTTAGAACTAAATTAATCTACTTTTAATTGCAAGTTGATTTATAATATTTGTTGTTATATAAAATAAATTCAGAATATTCAATAAACAACAATAATTTTTCAGCATAATATCAAAAAAAATCATTTTGTATTTTCAATAAAATTAAGCATCGGTATTAATCAATGTGCTAGTTTAAGATTTTTTTATTGGAAAATAAGTTACGAGCAAAGCCTTGTTATGAAGTACACATTAATTTAATAAGTATTGTTATGTTATTTTTATTGTTTATTATTTTATTTAATCATATTAATAATTATTAATAAAAATAGTTATTTTGCTATCAAGTATTTTAGAAAGAAAAACATAATTTCTCACAATTATTCTCACGATATCAGAGGTGGACCCACCATATTTCAAGGTTGTTCTACCATGGAATTTAAAAAATAGTTTTTAGGGTAATGGATATTGAGCTCTTGTCTCACCCTGGAATAAATCACTTGAGAGTAGGTCCGAGGGGCATCGGACCTACTTTGGTTCGATGGGTTTAATCACTGTTGATTTGCTTTAACATTCGTGCAGAACGCTTTAGTCTTCATGCGTGTCTGCTTCAATTTGCGTGTGCATAAATTTTAAATTAGATCGGACAGTCATCATGCTCGTTGAACCTAAAAGTAGATCCGATGGGCATCGGACCTAGTCCGTTCTCGGAATAAATACCCTACCTTGAGCCCATAATTTTGTAACAGTCCACGATTTGCATTTTTTTCTCTTTTCTGTGCGCAATCCAGAGTAATTAGTAATGACCTAAAATTTAGAGAGAGAGAGAGAGAGAGAGAGAGAGAGATATGCATTGGTTGATATTCAAATTGATTGCCGTGAGCAGTCCAAAATTGTAGCTCAAAAACATATAGTAAATAAGAAAAGAGAAACTATGAAAATCCGAAGAGGAAAGCTCGCTTCATTGACTTAACTATCTAGTATTTAGTATATTTTTTGTTAGTTTCTTAATATGTAAAATGATACTGTTTTTGTTAGTTTTTATTATTAAAAGAATATTATTTTATTGTGTTTTATCTAAAACTCAATTATTTAATGGAGTTGAACACGATTAGTTATTTAAATCCGATTCGATAATTTTTTATCATACTCTAATGAAAATTTTGCATCTGCTCCTGCACAGTATAACCGAATATGTATTTTTAGCACATTTCATAATCCTTCTAGTGTTTACCATGAATATGGATTCCCACAAATCAATTTTTAGGTTCCTATAATAATAAAATCTCATATTACATAATTATGTAAAAAATCAAACATGACGTTAGAGAACACAATATAGTATTATATAATTGTATATAGATCACACCCCGTTTTTCTATATGTAGATCACATGTCTAATTTCTTATATAGTGCTTGAGACGACGGTAATATAAATAATAAAAATAAAAGAGATAATGACTTAAAAGTACTGTATCACTTGCTCCACAAAAAATATTTTAGAATAATATATGAAAGTGAAAGAAAGTTCTATGGTGTCACAGTTATTCTTGTTTATTTTCATCCAACACAACCGTACGCATAGCCGCATAGGAGCACTAACTCTTAAAAAAAAAAAAATTCAAAGATCGAGACGCATGGATTTAGATGGTAAATTTAAATTACACAGAGTTATGGATGTAAGCATACATATTCTAGCACATTTTTTTTAAAAGTAAAAATATTGTTGGTAGTCGTTATAAAAAAAAAAAAACAAGGTGGACAAGAGAAACAGGGCCATTAATCCACATTTATGAACAAATTAAATAGTCAAAGAAACTAAACAAAGATTATAATAGTGAAACAAGAGGCAAAAAGAAAGGAGGTAATTATAACTCGGTAAGAGATTCTATAATAACGCCTTTAATTTTACTATTTTTTCATTTTCTTCTCTGTATTTGCATTAGAAGCAGATCTAGAGGCTGAGAGTCACATTTTTTTAGTTTAAAAAATATCATCTTTATCACTAGATTAAAAGTTAATTCTCATGGATTGTTTTTGTAATTTCAAAATTTTAATTATGTATATTACAATTTAATTAAATTATATTTTTATATAAAAAATACAAAATATTTACTTATAATTAAGTGATTATATCTATATTATATGAGCGTAAAAATTTATTAGACCTATTATATATTGCACATATTGTGCACTTTAAATTTCAGTCTACCGTCCTGATTTACATTGAAATCTTTAGCACTCGTATAAATTATATTTCTAAAGTCAAACTATTTGACCAGTGACTAACGAGGTCATCTAATCGGCATCGTGAATAAATTATTTCCGAGTTCGTTCACCGCTTTTCATTGAGCCACGCGTAGCATCGGACAATTTTAACAAATATAAGTTTTTCTCCATTTAAGTTCTGCATAATTAAATGTTGATTGTTCTTCATAATTAATCTACAAGTACGAAAGACTTCTTCCAAAGAAGACACACGTGTCCAATAAAACATAGTGTACTGCAACCCAAGATTGAAAAAAGTATTCTCCGAATTAAAAATCGAGTCAGGAAATTAAAATTAAAATAAATAGATGTACATAATATTATTTTATAAGAAAGACGAATAGTGTTAATTCTTACAAAATTAAAATTTTTAATAAATAGAAAATAAAAATTTATAAGAAAACCTAGTTCTTTTTCTCCCCAACTTTCTCTACCACTGCTCTTAAGTCATAACTCATAACTTAGATCAGATGAATATATACCTGAATCTGTATCACCTAAGGTAACAAAATATTTCTGTTTGGATACAGACCGTCAGAATAGAATCTGCACCAATATTAAGAGCTCCGTGCTTTTCACCTAGGGTCGTATTCAGGAGAGATGCTGGATTTTCATCGTACAACGGTTAAAATTAATTAACTAACTGGATATTTGATAAAAAATAATATTTTAATTTATACTTTTTAATATTTTGATTTGTAAGTTCTGATGTTCTAACTTATAATTCTAATTAACAATCATAATTTAACAAATTTATTTCAATTTGAATCTAAATTTAACTCAAATTACAAATCAAACACTAGAAAGAGCAAAAAAAAATTCAAAAGAGACAAAGTCAATCATGACCGATAAATTTCACTAAAACTCAAAATTCAGAGAAGACAGCTCGCCCCATGGGACCATGTGGGTCCGCCCCTGGCCATATTAGCCCTGATCGAACGTTCCAAATCTAAACATAAATATTCGAAATATTCTGTCACTCAGAGGATATGGATTCATATATACCTATTTCTATTCTGTGGTAAGTGCGGCCGCGTTTGCGCCGATCAGAATTGGAAAGGAGAGGAGTTTAATTTAGTTAACTTGCTGTTGTCGGATCTTGCCGACGTCCTTTTGACTTCCCTCCTACCACTTTCTGTATTTTTGTTATCTTCTTGTCTTATCCTGCCTGCAATCCGTTGTACTCATTTACCTGCTCCACTGATCCACTCTCCCCTTCCGTTCCGTAACTTCCGTTAAATGCTAGTACGGTAACGGTACCACCCAGAGATCCGCACTAATATTAAAGTTCACGTGCATTATAGGAGTGGACAGGATTGGTCCGAATTCTGATCGTACGGTTCATAAATTAACTCAAACGGTGCGTTAATGCAGAGGATACGTGTTCCAACAACCCCACCTCTCCTTCTATTGATAGTCATTCAAAAAGGAGGAAAAAAGGAACTTTTTACCTTTTGGAGTTGTGAGCCCGTAGGAAAAAGAAAATAAGATTGCACAGATCTCTGGCACGTGCGTCGTCATAGCGTTTCTCTCACGCACTTATAATCTTCGCTGCCGAATTATCAATAGAAAATAAAATAAATAAATATCGACATTAAAAAACGATTTGATGGAAATTTAAGATTTAATAAAAATATTATGGTTCATAACGTTTATAGGACGTTATAGACCATCACGGTCAGATTAGCACCTAACTACTTGCATTAGTATAACAAAAATACGGGCCGTTATGGTCCATAAAGGCCAGAGACGCGCTGAAAAAAAAAAAAACCACCAGACCGTTATGGTTCATAATGTCCAACTGCAGTGATTTTTTGAAACTTAAGCAAACAAGCAAGCAAAAAAAAAACACTGTAGCTGCACATTATGAATCATAACGTTAAGCTACAGTGTTTTTTGTTAATTAGAGATTATTAGTGATCAGATTAACTAAATATTATGGACTATAATGTCCAGCTAGATCTCAAATTTCCATCAAATTGTTGTTCAATGTTGATATTTTTTTATTTTATTTTCTATTAATAAAAATTTCGGTCTTCGCTGTTATCCCGTACCCTCCTGATATCAGAATTCAGTCAATTCACCCGTTTCGCTATTCTCTCTGTCGAAAAATGAGTTATTATTATATATATTAAATTGGTAGCAGTGAGGAGCGGTTCGGTTTCACTCTCCAAATTCCCTTTTTCTTTCCTTCCCCAAAATTCTCGCACCAATCTAGTGAAAACAGAGAACTCTTTTTGTTATTTTGGTGAATTCTTTTGCTGTTCCTCTACTGCTCCCGGATTTTTCTCTTGGGATGGAGACGATTAAAAAGCAGGCAAGCAGGCTAAGGGAGCATATGGCGAAGCAACAACATGTATCTATTTATAATCTCTTCGCTCTTATTTTCATTTTATTTTCTGTCTTGGGTTGATGGCAAAATTAGTAGAAAACCATGAATTTAGACTTAATTTACAATAAAATTTGGTCCTGGCTTTAGGGGAGCTCTTTCAATTTTTGGAAGAAATTTGGATTAGTGCATCTGGGAAACCCTTTCGTAGCTTTTAGGCAACTTTTGAAGTTGGTTTTACTGAAATCATTTTGGATGATACGTGAAATAGGCAGTTTTGAGGCAATTCACTACCCGGTATAGCCAAGACCCGGCTCTAATTGATGAAGACGAGCTTCAGTGCCATCAGAACCTACAGAAGCTGTACAACTCCACCAAAGCAGCTAAGGTATGGGTTTGTTCCCTACCAGAGGTTTCCTCTCTCTATATATATTTTTATTAAACCAACACCTACTGAACCAGCTCTTAAATGAGGATAGACTTACTGGTACCGGCTACTGATGCAACAGTTGTGATGTCAATTGCTAGGAGAGTATTTATATGTCACTGTTAGGTACTCAGATGGACCATACATGTTGGAGATTAGTAAAAAGATTATAAAAAAAAGACATTCCCAACTTGGTTAATTTTTTTTACTGTTTTGATACATAATTGAATAATTGACGTTTAACTGAGAGCATGCATCTCATGAAGCTTATTTTTTGGTCTTTCAGCAACTGCAGAGAAATATAGTACGAGGAGTCGAAAGTTTTATAGCTATTAGCACTAAACAGATGGAAATATGTAATGCTTTTTAAACCTTCTAGAAGTCATATTTATTAACTTCACCTTCGCTGTACTAACTGCTTTTAACAACCCGTAGTGAAAAGGCTAGCTGATGATTGTTGCAAGTATGGTAATGAGAACCAGTCATCCAGTTTTGCCCTTGCGAAGGCTTCCGTAGATTTTGGCACATGCTACAAATTGATAGAAAATGAGAACGAAAATCTTCTTAAAGTTCTTGTGGACCAGGTTATATAACATCCATTCAGTGTACATCTTTTATTTTTCATACTTTTACAGCTTAAGGTTCCAGCATGTTTCATCTTTTACTAGATTGGTGTAATTTTTTCTGTCTTTGACTTGTTAGGATAAGGCTGAGTGTTATGTTTCTTGTCTGCCAGGAACATGTTTGTCTTGTTTTGTTCATTTGGTTGTGTTGGTTTTTTGATGTAATATTGGGTACTTAAACTGCTTTTGTTTGGTGTAGATTGGTAGGAGAAACTTTAGGGGTAATTACTTTAATTTTAGGTTTTTGTAAGTTGGAATGTACTCTGTTGTGTTTTATGTACCTAATTTGGGTACCTCTATACAGATATTGTGATTTCAATGGAAATCGGTGGAATAAAATTCCACCACTACTACTACAAAAAAAAAGAGTTGTTAGGATAAATTTTTCAATTTAAGTATGTTTCAATCCTGATCCATTTTCTATGACTCAGGTCTTTGAGCCACTAAAAGAGATGATAATGAGTGCTCCCTTGGAAGATGCTCGCCTATTGACATACCGCTACAGACGGATAAGGCAAGATGTGGAGTCCCAGGTAAAATAATCTCTTACATACACTCCTATCTTGGAGTCCCGGGTACGACATGATGTTAACTATTAACAGATGTAGGGTTTATCGTAAAATTTGCCTTTTATATTTTAGCCCTACACCAGCTTGGTAGTTGGTGCCATTACAGTTCAGTACAAGACATGGCGCACACAAGATTAGCCATTATGCTAATACTACTTTTTTTTTTTTTACTTTTATCTAGGGGTGAAAAAACCTCAAAATTTCGTATTTCCCCCCTCTAAAATTCATAATATCATATTTACCCTTCTAAAGTTTAGAAACTCACAAATTTATCCAATTTAATAACTTTTCAATTAAAACTAATTTTAAATAACCCATTCACACTTTATTAAAATATAAAAATATGTAGTCTATGGAAAAAAAATGTTTTGTCTTCTAACTGGTCAGTTTTCGAGGACAAATGGTTCATTTCTCTACTTATGACGCATATACTGTGGCATTTAAGCATATGCTTGATTGTGCGTCACAAGTAAGAAAATGAACTATTTACTCCCACAACCGGTCAATTAGAAGACCGGATATTTCTCTTAAACATGCTACATATTTTTTATGTTTTTAATAAGGGTAAAATGAGTTTTAATAGAAAAGTCAATAAATTGGGTAAATTTGTGGGTTTTTGAAATTTAGAAAGGTAAATGTGATATTATGAATTTTGGAGGGGAATTACGTAATTTCAAGGTTTTTGAGGGGTGTACATGAAATCCCCCTATCTAGGACAATTTTTTCTTCGGAGGGTTGTCCCTGTAGTCTTCTCTTTTTCACAGAGGCACCTTATAATTATTTGATGAACCTAGAACAAAACTGATATAATTTGTATTTCTTTTGTCAATTAGATTGCAGAGGTAATGAAACGACAGATGAAGTCAAAGGAAGCGGGTACAAATGATGATAGTGCTGTCAAACTGAAATATGCAGAGACTAAGTTGACAGAACTGCAAGCCACACTATCAGCACTCGGGAAAGAGGCAACAGCAGCCATGCTGGCAGTGGAGGCACAACAGCAAAAAGTCACCTATGAACGCCTTCTTGCGATGGTACCAAAATGATTTTTTATCTAAAATTCTTGATCGTTAATGCATGCCAGTCTTATATTGGTTAATTTCTCAGGTTGATGCTGAAAAAGCTTATCATCAGAGTGCTGCTAGTATTCTAGACAAGCTTCATGATGAGGTACTTTCTTCTAATAACTGGTCTTAAGACAGAAATAAAAAAAAAAAAAAACATTTTTGACCTAACATGCTTTTGATATGGATACAGATGATCCTAGCGAAGGAGCAGAGTGATTCATTCGTTCATTCAGGGGCAATTGAGACAAATTCACAACTCAAAAGCATTACTGAAGGCCCTGAACCAATGAAGTCCATTCAAAATAATGAGAATGGTCAGGCTAAGGAATCTTTTGTGGCTGAGGTATCTTCTCCTTTTTAGCACTGATGTTGTATTGTTTTGGGTGCAATAAGCCAGCATTAATTCTTCGCCACCAAATCAGTATTAATTCTCAGTAGTAATGCTCAGTAGTAAGTTCAGATGTTCTGGTATCATTCTGGTACCTAACAAGCCAGCACTAATTCTCCATCACCAAATCAAACAAAACAATTTTTTTTTTTCCATTGTTTTGTCTACTTGGTGATTGGGAATACTTTTGTGTTTAAATGAGGACATATGAGAACATTCTGTCCAATAAAAAAAATGATCTGATAATCCTCTTATTTTTGCTGCTTTTTAATTTTCCTTGATGTATCCATGTAGGTGATTCATCCATTTGATGCGCAAGCCGATGGTGAACTTAGTCTTTCTATTGGTGATATTGTTGTTGTTCGGCAGGTACCACATTTTGATTAGAATTAAAATTTCAAGAACTTTAAAAAACTTGTGGCTAACAAAAAGTTGAATAAACACACTTTATTCACCTGGATGGTTACACAGGCGGCAACTAATGGATGGTCAGAGGGAGAGTGCCACGGAAAATCAGGGTGGTTTCCATCAGCCTATGTCCAGCGTACAGACAAAGTCCCGGCTAGTGAAGTAATGGAATCTGGCTTACTAACATGAGATATGCTTCCTCTTTGATATTTCTTCTTTTTTTCTCTTCTCTGCCTCTTTGTATAGCCGGCAGTCTATTTGTGAGTGCTTGCCAATTTTTCCTTTGAACTATACTTCAGTTTATAGCCTTGTTTCCATGTTGCTGAGGTTATTTAATCTTGTAATTATCACATTGGCATTAGTTGTACAGTAATTATGTCAAGATGAGATTGGTTATGTGTCGAGAGTTTAGTCTAAATAATTCTTGTAACTTTTCTATGGGTTTATAACTACTTAAGAGTTGCTATTCCCATCTTGGTTAAGTAGAAGCAGACATAACATTTATGTTCTCACTGGTGGCAGAAAAAATAGCATGGCAGGCCTTCCGTGGGACCTGGCAACATGATATGGTAAAATTAAATGAAGAACCTCGAGTCAGGCATCCTCTAACAGTTGAATCTCCTTTTTCGGTAAGAACTCTGGTTTGCTGGCTACAGCAGAGGTTGAATCCGGGGATTTTTTTTCTTTTCATATACGCAATATGATCAAATTTGTTAACCAAATAAAATTGGTAGAGGACATTGATTCCAATTGAAAATCAGAAGATGCATCTTGGTAGTGCATTCTTAAATTAAGAGCCTCTTCATTATGAGACGCGAATCTTAGGGTGCAGTACGAAAAAATGACGATAATGCACATGCAATATGTGTTCTTATTTACACCAAGTACTAATATGATGTACCTTGTTTCTTTCTTTTGAACTGGAACGTTGTACCAGTTTTTTTCCCTTTGAACTGGGAACTTTGTACCAGTATTTTGAGTTTAAGTAAATGCCTACGGGTTTTAATTAAAAAAAACACCAAAAATAGGATTGATTCGCATCTCCAAAGACGCATCCAAATGCATTTTTTTTTTTTTTTTCAATTGGTCTGTCGTATCAAAATTTCTGCAGAAAGATCTTGTTTCTCAATTGGTCTGTCGTATCAGAACTTGTGCAGAAAGATCTTTGACCCAGGACGCTGCTGTCAAATCCGTCCTCGGAATTCTATTGTAATCCCGGAATGTCAATCTCAGTTGTGTCATTGCGTGGGTAGCCTGTGGGTTTCATATCAGAAACTTTTTTAAATGTCAATCTCAGTTGTGATTCAAATATTTGGAGATATTTTGGTTCACAAAAAACAAAATCGGCCACAGACACAGTAATGAAATATATGTGATAAATTAAGAACTAAGAATACATGTAAGTAGGGATATCTCCATTTTGTATAAATTTGAGAGGAACCGGGCCTCATTAATGGATTTGGCAATCGTCATGAGTCATGACATACGTGCCAGCTGGATGCCCGAATGGGTTTTGTGTAATCTATTGATAACTCATTAACTTCACTAGTCACCAGTCTTACCTATTTCCTTTTTGGTAGAGACTGGTCTATTCATAGTCACTGTGTTTTGTGTTGGAATCCTGTTTTGTCGATTTTTAATTGGCCAGGATAAAGTTTTACTTAAAGTGAACCGTTTGATTTGTGTCAAAATTTACGCAGACGATTTAAATTCGCTAAACTGTTTAAATTTATAAAGTTTTAAATATGTTCGCATGAATTTCAACATAGATTGGATAATTTAGATACTTGATAAATGTTGTCTAAAGCTTTTTAAACAAAATTCAATTCCTTCTTAATTTGGTTAGAAAAATATTACTGTAAAATCATTGTATTTATTGTGATGGTTTTACATATGTTATCCGTAAATTAAGAACGAGTCCGTAGATATTGTCAGCAAATTTTCTAGTATATTATGACTTCGAATGTGTTTTCCTTATTTTGCATGAGGAGGGTTCCAATGCACCCTCTTTTCTATGCTCCCAATGCACCTAATTTTTATTTTCTCTATTTTCAAAGTTCGAACAGATGATCCGAACCGATCAACATGACCTTCATAATAAAATATGCTTGGAGACCAAATTTTATATTTTTTTAGAAATTTTTTACTATTTTTTAAGATAGATACAAAATCACTTTATCGGATGGTCCATAATCTCCTTAAAACAATGATTTTGTACATATCTTAAAAAATAGTAAAAAAATTCTAAAAAATATAAAATTTGATCTCCAAGCATAATTTATTATGAAGATCATGTTGAGCGGTTCAGATCGACTGTTCGGACTTTGAAAATAGAGATAAAAGAGATAAAAAATTGGATACATTAGGAGCATAGAAAAAAGAATGCATTGGAACCCTCCTCATTTTTCATAATGTATTATCAGATAAAACAAATGTGCGAGTGGACTAGTGGAGTTAGGTCCACAAAAATTTGAATTGTATCCTCCCCGTCTAAAGATTGCACCTGACATTAAATTAATATGAAGCGCTTTTAATCTCTCTAAATCAACCACGGTAATGATCGTTGTTTATTTTCTACTTTGGACAATAATGAACGAGTGCGTCAGGTTCATTTTGGATATGTTTTTTTTATTAAAACCTTGATAGCGGCTGTCTGACAGCAAATTTTTTTGTTTTTTTGGATATGTTACTAGGAAATGAAGCCCTCACTTTGAAGTTCTTTTTGCATCGCCATCTCTGTACTGAAAACTTTTAAAGGCACAAAAAAATAGAAAATAAAACAATTCATTGTCCAAGCTCCACTTTTCTTGCTCAATCACACTTCTGGGAAATTTTTTACATACCAAATTATGTCACAAATTTTTATGTGAGAAATGTAAAATTCTAATTTAAATATTTCGAAAAATATTGAACGAATTTTGAAGTTTACAAGGACCGGAGGAAATTTCGATCCTAATCACTTTACTTTTTGGAACAAATGAAAAAGACATATTTCAAATCAGATTTTCCAATTGAGAACCAATCTTTGGTCTCCTAGTCAATTGTGGTGCCGCTTATTCTCAGATATTAAATAGTTGAGTGTTTTGATCTCCAAACTTTCTTAAAAAAATAGAATTTTCAAATTCTATTGTTAACCGGATCAAAATTTCAGATTCCTATCATCAGAGTCAGTTATAAAAAAATCCTATCTTTTAAGGATAGAGTTTAAATCTTTACCTTTGAAAGAGTATGATTTTTATATTTCCATTCTAGAAGAGTTAGGAGTTTTAAATATCTAGTCCGAATATTAAATCTCTATTATTTTAAGGATCGGATTTCCATAATCTCGTTATATATTTTCTTAATTGAAAAAATGTATGGACCGACATTTCTTATTCCAATCCTTCTAAATCTCAAAAAAATTTAATATATTTTTTAGATATTTAATTTTAAAATTTACATTTTTGAAATAAAAGAATTCGAAAAATATGTTTATACTTCCTCATACCAATTAAAACTGTGAAAAGATAAATACATCCTGGAATCTTTGTATTTCCTGCAAAATCTCAGTGCAAGACAAACTGATTGGCACCCCAAAGATGCATTCTGTCATGCGTCATGTAAAATTTTCTATACAATCAGTTTATTCGTCCTCTTTGAAAAAAAATATTCACAGTTTGACGTGTCTTATTTGAATCATCAGAAATTCATATTTATTTAAAAAAAATATTTCGTCTTGCGGCTCGTGCAAGCTGGACATTGAGAGAGAGGTTTACCGTTCAGGCAAAGAGACGATGTCGGCTTAGCACGTGCAATGCGTCGCTTACTGGAGAAGACAGCACACTGGGACGATTCATGGGCTCCTAGTGAAGACTGTGAAGTGACGACTTCCCAGACTCTCATCCTCTCCAGTCCAATTTAGGCAGGAGAAATATCTTATTTCTACACAAACAAACAAGTGAACAACAGCCGAACTTCAAGGCTTCCAGTCAGACATCATCATGGTCTTCAAATTTTTCTTGAACTCACATCCTGACCGTTGAATCCTATAAGAGGCTTACGTGGCAATATCCAAATAATCCAGGACGCATCCTGGTTGTTACTAATGGAGAGAACTAATCATATTCCAGCTCGTCTCTTCTCTTCCCCTCCTCTCTTCACTGCCGCTCCCCACTCTCCTTCTCTCTCACTGATTAATCTCGACTCCCTCAAATTTAGGCTCCAGCTTTTCTTCAAAATTAGCGTCCTGATTCACCTTTCAAATCGCATCTAACTCGTGCGGAGGTCGATCCGAGGTGCAGTCTCTCGATCTTTTATACCCTCCTTGTTTGCTCTCCTTCGAGTGGGTTTAGATCAGTTACTACTGTCAATGTTCCTCCATTTAGACGAAGAATGTCAGCTGCATTTTGCACTCTTTGTATAATCGCTTTATTATCGGTGGAGGGTTGGGTACAATCTTTCAAAATTTGTGGTACTCTTTGTCATTAGGAGAAAACCCTCAATCTGAATTTAATTAGAGGGAATATTTACCCGTAAGTTTGAGTGACAACTTAGTTTGTCTGTAGTAGTTGCTTTGTGTTACTGTTATGAACCTCTAGTTGCATGATGCCGGTGTCACTGCTCAGCTTTGTTTAACTCACAAGTTTCACAAATTAAGAACAGTTGTTGCATGCAAGTAAGCTATATCTATTTCTGATCTAGAAACTTATCTAACAACCTCAGCATTTTTCTATGAATAGAGATGTATATTTGTTTGCATATTTTCTTACTTAAGCTGATTGCTTATTTACTTATATATTCTCCACAGTGGCCGGATTAATTTTTGCACCTATCCTATTGATTTATTGCAAGAAGGGCACAATCTGCACCATGTCAAGCATCCACTAAATGAGCTGGTGTGGCTTTATTGTGCTTGGGCAGCTTATCAATGGGCCCAATTCTGAAGAAATGCCTGAATTTTCTGTTTCTTCTTACAATTCTGCTTGTATATTTAGTTGGCACAAGTGCTATAAATTCAGACGGTATGACACCTTACTAGTTTTTACCAGAAATTAGCATACAGGATTGTTTAGAAAATGAAAAAAAAGTTAGCATACAGAAAGATAGCAACAGTGGATGTGCTCATTGTGTTCTTTGTGATGGATTTCATTGTTGAGGCTTACCAAGTATCATCTGAACTTAACACAAGCCAAGAATATTCAGAAAAGAAGAGAACAAAAAAAGAGCACATTCTTATTGGGTTATCTGACATTGAGTTCTATTTAGAGTTGATAACATACCGATGCCATAGCATTAGTATAAATAAACATCAAATTACTGGTACCAGGTGGTGGTTTGCTTTTCAATTTTCTGAATATTTCAATTTTAACTCTGTATTTACATTTCTGATCTTTTAGGGGATGCGCTCCTTAGCTTTAAGACAGCAGTTATTAACTCAGATGGTGTATTTCTCAATTGGAGACAACAAGACTTGTATCCATGTAATTGGACTGGCGTGAAATGTGACGTCCAAAGCAAGCAAGTGATTTATCTGTAAGTTCACTGAAAGGAACTGATATATAGGAGCAGTGAAATTTTTAGATTCTCTGGTATCTTTTGGACATTCATCAGAGGATTATGAATTCATTTTGAAGCTACAACATAATTTCAGGAATCTTGCTTATCACAAGCTAGCTGGTTCTATAGCACCAGAAATTGGGAGGTTAAGTAAACTACAATATTTGTAAGTATCTTTATAAGAAAAGGACACGTTGTCTTACTTTTCCTGCTAATTTTTTTAATGACCTTTTAGATATTCAATCGCATCTTATACTATCAGATATTATATATATTCTGTAGGGCCTTACAAGGAAACAGCTTGTATGGTATAATCCCACCAGAACTGGGCAATAGTACTGCTTTACAACATCTGTAAGTATACAACATCTAAGTTGGTAATTTTTACTTTGTTGACCTTATTCAAAGTATCCTTCATTCCTTACATTGTTAGATCTTAAATTTTGTAACTGTAACATTTCAAAACATGTATTGTAGATACCTGCAGGGGAACTACTTAAGTGGAGTAATTCCCCCAGAGATGGGTAATCTTTCAGTTCTCGAGACACTGTGAGTTCTCGTTTAAACTTGTGCTCATTACTCATTGGTACACTGCACATTACTTAATTGGAAGTTCACATGTCTTTTGTTTATTTATCTTTAGCGATGTCTCAAGTAATACCTTGAGTGGTATTATTCCGCAATCTCTTGGCAATCTAACCAAACTTACGTCGTTGTGAGTATCCTTCTTCTAGCACTTATTACATATCTGTATGTATAATAATAAGCAATACTTTTTTCATAGCTTGAACTTGGAATTAACTCATTTTTTTCTTTAATGCAGCAATGTTTCAATGAACTTTTTGGCTGGAGAAATTCCAGCTGACGGGGTCCTCCTTACTTTTAATGAAACTTCGTGAGTTTTGTTTGACAATCTCCTGTTCTCATCTCTTACATCTCTGTTGTGCTATGGTTGGAACATTCTGAACTTATACTAAATTATCTTGAAACAATACAATTTAATTGTGGATTTGATAATGGATTTTGTAGGTTTGTGGGAAATAGAGGACTTTGTGGGAAACAAATAGATGTGGAGTGCAATGATGACCCTCAGTCCCAATCTCGGGATTCTCAGCCACCTTCTGCTGGTAAATTTTATGCACTGCAACACCTTCATCAGTCTCCATAACATTGATAGTTCTATATTTGTGTTACATGTATGTTTTGTGGTGTTTATTACGTGCAGGGAACTGGCTGCCAAAAAAGGCAGGTAAGAATTCAACGAGGCTGGTAATAAGTGCAGTGGCCACTGTAGGAGCTCTGCTCTTGGTGGCTCTTATGTGCTTTTGGGGCTGCTTTCTGTACAAAAACTTCGGCAAAAGTGACATTCATGGCCTCCGTATGGATGTCAGTGGAGGTACCTCCCTCTCTCTCATTTTTACTGTAGTTTATGTTAATTCTTTTTTGAGTCAAGGAGCAAGGCTGTCAGAGACATCATCTGCATTTCTGCAATGCCAGCAAATCTTGACCTTATTCTTGATCATAACTACAACTTCACTGATTTCTATCTTTGGAGTATGACATAATTCTGTTGACTATTCATTATATCACACAAAATGAATAATTCTAGATAAAAATTAGGCTAAGCCAAGAAATAGATTAACCGCGAACAAAAGCACATGTTTGCCCTCATCATAGTTAATACTATGTGTACGCATCTCACAAATATAATAGGCATGTATAACAAATAAACATACTTTCAGGTGCATCAGTCGTGATGTTCCATGGAGACCTTCCCTACTCGTCAAAAGACATCTTAAAGAAAATGGAGATGCTAAATGAAGACAACATAATTGGATCTGGTGGATTTGGGACAGTGTACAAGCTAGCAATGGAGGATGGAAGTATGTTTGCTCTTAAGAGGATAGTTAAAACAAACGAAGGCCTTGATCGGTTTTTTGATAGGGAGCTTGAGATTTTGGGTAGCATCAAGCATCGGTATCTGGTCAATCTTCGTGGATATTGCAATTCTCCCTCTTCTAAGCTGTTGATCTATGATTACTTGCCTGGTGGAAGCTTGGATGAAGTCTTACATGGCGAGTACTCTTTTTTAATTCATACACCGTATTGATCTATCATGCACTGTTAATTGCTTGTTGGTCTAACCTGCATTTTTCTTTTCTTTGAGGGATGTAGAAAAATCTGAGCAGTTGGATTGGGATGCTCGGCTAAACATAATACTTGGAGCAGGGAAGGGACTTGCATATCTTCACCATGATTGTGCTCCCCGCATAATACATCGTGATATTAAATCAAGCAATATATTGCTTGATGGGAACTACGAGGCTCGTGTGTCTGATTTTGGGTTAGCTAAGCTTTTAGAGGATGAAGAGTCCCATATTACTACCATTGTGGCTGGGACATTTGGTTATCTTGCTCCAGGTATGGTACCTTTCCTTTGTTTTCCTGTTGAATATTCTTGGTTGTTGGTTCCACATCTGCATCTTTTTTTTTGAAATTTCATAAGCCTTGTGGTTACTTGCATACACTTTCTCCCTGTCACATGGTTATATTTTTTTGTTAAGTAGTTAGCTTTAATTTTTTTAATACTGTTCTTACAGTCCTAGTAAAGCAGTAGCTGCAATATATTACTGTAAAAGAATATCGTTTAATTTTCCCAAGAAAAAATGGGGAAACTGAGACAATTGGTGGTACTTGTAATATATTGATAACGGTATTGGTTTGCCAGACAGTAAATCTTTAGTTTGGAACGCGAATATTGTTATTATTAATACAAAAACTGGTCATGATGGGGGCTCTAGAAACATTAGCATTTGATGCTCCTCTTTGAAAGTGCTGGTTTTCTTGGGTTGGTCTCATACAAGATAGTAAAATGGAATTATTTTATTTTTTGGGCCTATACCAACATTTCAAGTAGAGTAAGAGCTTCAATTTTGGCATCTTGCACAATATTGAGCTTTTTGCTTGTGTATTTCTTAGTAGAGCATGTCATATTGTTTTGATGCAGAATACATGCAGAGCGGCAGGGCAACTGAAAAGACAGATGTGTACAGTTTTGGAGTTTTGGTTCTTGAAATATTAAGTGGAAAACGACCCACTGATTCTGCATTTATCGAGAAAGGCCTAAACATTGTTGGATGGGTAAGATTTTCCATTATTATAAAATCCAAGCACATGATTCATGTTTATAGTATGTGATTAAAATTGTGTGCGTTTTCTGTTTCTTGCATGTTGATTATTACCTCAATTGATTTTTGGCACCTTGTTGGGAATGCAGTTGAACTACTTGGTTGCAGAGAACCGGCAAAGGGAGATACTTGACCCAAACTGTGAAGGAGTTCAGATGGAAAGCCTAGATGCTCTTCTCTCAGTTGCAATTCAATGTGTGAGCTCAACCCCGGAAGACCGGCCCACCATGCACCGGGTTGTGCAGATGCTCGAGTCTGATGTCATCACACCATGCCCCAGCGATTTCTATGATTCAGAGTGAATGCCCATTTGATGATTTGTTCATTCTTTTGCTTCTGAATTATGTAAATGCATTTCATTCCCTGTTTTACTTTAGGTCTTTTATGAGGTTACTGATGGGGAGAAACCTGCTTTTGGGTAACATCCTAGTGCCTATCATCATGTCATTGTATGTAATAACTTATAAGAGTAGCCTTGTT
Source organism: Carex parvula (assembly GCA_025461045.1). Lineage (NCBI taxonomy): Eukaryota > Viridiplantae > Streptophyta > Magnoliopsida > Poales > Cyperaceae > Carex > Carex parvula. Next base: position 794,850 of record JAJGRW010001003.1, on the reverse strand, counting down.
GCGTTAGATACTTTTTAATAAACAAAAACCAAGCTCGACGTTATTTCCTACAAAAAATCATTTTTAAGGTGAATGAAGAAAGCTGTTGTTAAGGCAGTTACTGGTATATATACCTTTCTAAATTGAAAATTGTATATTTAATATCATCCTTTTATCATATAATAATTCTCATATTTATCTTTTTGAAATTTAAAATTACATATTTTCTCTAATAACATATTTATCCTTCAAAAGCAAAAACTCTCATATTAACATTTTTAAAACACTCAAAATTGCATATCATACTCTTCCTTTCATACATTAAATTCTCCTATTTACGCATATGTTCTTTTCTCTATCATTACCTTTTTCTCGTTGTAATAAAAAATAATCTCACTCTCTCATCAAATAGTGTTGGGTGCATTATAGAATTTCTGGACTAAAAATAAAACAAATTGCATAATACAATTAGAGTTTGCTTTTAAAACTGTAAAGTAGGGTTTTAATACCATAATAGCTGGAGTATTCTTAGTATTTTAATTGGACAAAATATGACGGAGAGACTTATCTCCTGATCAGAATGGATTCTACATCAATCAAAAGAGAATGAAAATTCTCCATTTTGATCATGATTTTTTTTTTTTCAGTTCTGTTTTATTTAAGTGGATTGAATTCTAGTTCCGGTATGTTGCCTGGATTTGCTCTTGTGGTTGATGTCATCGGCTCTACTAAAGGGTGATTGCTTTTATAAGGTGGTTTAAGATCACAGACTATTGACTATAGCGTGATTGCTTTTATATTGGAGTCCAATTTACTTCAGATCTAACTTAAGGGGATCAGATATCTTACCTGATCCGAACTCATTGATTTGGCGGGTTATTGGGTTGTTATGGCTGGCCTTAGTAGCAGGATCTCTCCGTTGTGTTCTCTTATTTCCTTCCATTTGATTTGGTGCTTTGATAGTGAGTTGAACTTAGAACACTTCCATCCTATTTGAAATTATGAATATTGACGTGAAAATTGCAATTTTAATTATAAAGACATTGAATAATTACTAATTTAGTAATCTTTCTAAATACCCCACATCATCATTTGTAATTATTTTTAAGTTTAATTTCAGGAAAATAGAGGAATTAATTGCAAATGTAAAGTAAATAGATCAAAATATTGAATATATCTTACAAATTGAGTTAAGATTGCATGAAAGTGATTGACAAATTATTGCTCAAGTTGCTGATGTGATTAAAACATTATGTTTGTCATTGTAAAAATAAAGATAAAGATGTTCTTAGTTTTTATGTTAATGGAAATTATTTTGCTACTCTTTTTTCAATAAAAAAATAAAAATAGACTATTTCTATATATTTACACTTAGAACTTGTTGCTACAGTAGATTTTGGACTCTCAGTAATGAACTATTCTGTTAAGTAGTGAAATAGAGGAAAAGTGAGAAAAAATAAAATTTGAAATAAACTTTTACTTCATACTATTCTAATTGTATTCGGTTAAAGATGAACGAATATTGATAAATGAACCAATTTAATATCTTAAAAAAAGACTAATTTCTTTGTTTCACCTCATCCATGGAATAAAAAATTAGCTCGTAAATGAATAAATAAGGGACTTGTAAAAAATAAAGATTTGACCATAGAAGTTCACTCAATTTGACTTTTTTAATTTCTACAATTTCATTCAATTCTTTGATCAAAATAGATATCTAATTTAAATAAATTCTCTTATTCTCTCCCAGCCAAACAGGGTATGCGTTATAGTGTAATACTATTTTTTACTGTAATTATGACACTCCACTCAATTAAAATCGGACAATTTAGACATAGAAAACATTTTTGTGAGGTTTACGCAAAGAAACAGAAACCAGTGAATGAAAAAGTTTCATTTATGTCAAAAGATACAAAACTTTATTTCTCCAAAATTACAGAGAATCTGGATTGGCTGATTTCATCATTACGCGTGTATCTAGCGACAAAAATTGATCACATCGTTATGTCATGTCACCGTCATTGTGTAACTCTCAACGTTATTTCATTTGAAGCAAACGGAGAAAAAGAAAGAGAATGAGATCAATTAATATTTATTTTTTTTAATTTTTGTATTTACGTATAATTTTTTATATAATTAAGAATAAAATGACTTAATATTGTCAAATTAATTTTCAGTAGAATTTTTTTTATTTGATCTCACAGTTCGAAAGTCTAGATCCGCTTCTAATTTCATTTGTATGACATGACTGTCCTGTATTATTTGTCACATAATATCATACAAACTGATTCGGTGCCGTTACATGATTAATTTTTTTAGCATTATTTTTTTTATTATAATTTTTTTTATTATAGTTACTTATTTTTTAATATATGTTGTGGTTGTTTTCAATGATCTAATTTAAATATCAGAAAGAAAAATAATTTCAATCATGTCACAGCATAATCACACGTAATGTGACATAACCAAATTATATTGTACGTTGAACGATCACAACATCTTCGGAATTTGGAGAGGATCGCTTTATTTGTTCTGGGCAGATTTAAGAATTTAAATCCTCCAATGCAAAATTTCTGACATAGCTCCTATTATGAGATTAATGGGCCTCTTTTCATCAAAAGAAAAAAAAAAAGCAGGGCCTCTAAATAATAAAATTGAGCGATCCTGTCTGCACTCTGCAGTAATATAAAACGGAAACCATCTCAGTGATATGTAACAGAGAATCCGAATACATATTTAATATTATTTATATAAGTGTGCATAGACGCCCGGAATCCATATCCTCGACGGTACCGTAAAAGATTCCCTTTTACAATTAGCTATTTACGGTTTGAGATTAACTCTCAGCCGGTTTGGGATTCGGGCTGACTGAGGGGGCAGTATTATTGAGCTTTGAGATACGTGCCAAGTTAAAAAGAATGGTCCAGATCAAGTAATTGTAAAAGATTCCCTTTTACGGTACCGTCGGTGATATGAATTCTAGAGGCCCAAAGTCGGAACATCCTACAAATCCGTATTACCGTGTAGGAAAAAGACAACTGAAAAAAAAGAGGGGAGAGAGAGTTCAAGGGAAAAAAAAAGAAAAAAAAGAAAAGGAAAGGGTAAGAGGTCGAGAGAGATTGAGTGAGGCTTTTGAAAAAAGAAAAGAAAGAGTAATAGATAGAGATTATAAGATCGAATTGATCGGAGAAGGGAGGAGATGGTGCGAGGAAAGCAGAAGATAGATGCTCAGAAGAGAAACGCCGAGAAAAATCAGAAGGCCAAAGGCTCTCAGATCGAAGCGCGCGCCGTCGGCCTCAAAGTCCCTTGCCCCATTTGCAAGGTTACCTCTACTCCCTCTCCCGCTCTGACTAGAATTAGGTTTTGGGAATAATCATTAAGTCGATCTACCAGATTTCGTCTCCAAGATTTGTTCTTTCTCCCGAATTTTACCTCAATTGATCATCTTACACTTCTAATTCGAAAGCGTCCAGTTACTTTTCATGTTCTCTCTTCAGAATTTTAAGAAATTATGACAAACTCCTGCCGAATATGTTCTCTCCTATTTGGCAAAGAAGTTTCTTTTGTGAATGGACTCTTTACTGAACCAACTTGATACTGTTTGTACTTTCTTGTTGCGGATATGTGGTCGGGCTGGGAAGCATTGAGCAAGACACTCGTTTTTAAAAAGATAAGTAAAATATATTACAATACAAAGAGGTGGTTGTTGTGTTGAGCTGGTGAAGTATGTTAATGTCTCAATAAATACTTAGGTAGGTGATCACGGGAAAAGAAGTCAAAACACCATCTTTATTTCAACCAAGTAAACTGATCAATTGGGATTTGTGTTTGATTGCAAGAAGGCTCTTGTTGCAACCATAGAAAGTGCTCGACTCCCTCACTGACCACATGTGCTTTTCCACATTTACCTATAATTTGTCTTATTAAAACATAAACATTATTGTGAATTTTCAGAAAAAACTTTTTACTTGTCTTTAAATAAAAGGAATAAAATCTGAGGATGTCATGACAGTCTCTGAATACCCGATAAAATAACCCTAAATTGCATGACTCTAATATTGGGTTACTAGTATTTGTACTTTTTGAATTTTGAGGTGCCAGTTCATCATTATCTCTAATATGACTTATATCAGATACGTTATGAGACTTCACACCAACCAAATACAGCTAGCATATTGACCTGATGTCATCTGGTTTTTAATTAAAATTGTATCAAACTCCAGACACATCTTCAGCAAAAGGAAATTTAAAAAGCAGAAGAGATATTGATGTGGGGGCAATATCTATAAATAGAAGTTTACAGTGTTGTTTGCAGATATGTCTTTTCTGAAGCGGTTACTTATTTTTCCAATCATTGAAATAAGAAAGAACCCTTATCTGTTTTCTTAATCAAGATGTTATTTACTTCAATTTTTTTACCTGAGAGAATAAAATGAGTCATGCTCCTGTCTTTTCATTAGTCTTAAAAAAAGAGTACAGTAAACATAAATAACTCTAAGAGAATTGGGTCAGCAACAACAAGGAAACTAGAAGAGAAATAAAACAATTTAGAGAACGCAATTTGTCTAGCTAAGAAGGGTCCATTCATCATAGGCTTCGTTGATGAATATTTATAGAGGCTTCTTCTTCTCTTTGAATGTGCGATTTTGTATTTCCCTCCACAGCACTTGATTCAATGTTGACAGTGTCAAGTACACTGAAGCTGTGTTTTCTGAGGAGCATTGTCTCAACTTGGTGCCACAATGTTTACAGTTATTATTGTTGATTGAACAAGTATTTTCTATTTCTTTTAAAAATATACCTGCTAATACGTCCAACGTGTACGAATGGAACTTCATGATTACAGAGGTTGGAACTAAAATTAGCTTGTGCTTCTTTCTATCTTAGCAAACTATGAAAGAAAGAATTTGTACCTCTATATCTTTCTCTTTTAATAATCAGAAACTTAGCTGCTTGTTCTATAAACATGACGAGGATGGTTCAAATGCCAAAACTTTTGATGTTGTCAATTATACTCCATTTTTAAATCCAAATTAGCAAAAACATTAGACTCTAAATATAAAATAAAACCATGTGATCTATTTCATATTTTCTCCATGTGTGAAGAATTTTCTGGCATTTCGGCCTCATTTTGACAGGAATTGAGCGAATGAAAATAAATGTTCAGAAATCGTCCATATCAGTTGATATTTACAAATGTCTTGATGCCCATCAAGATAGAGCTGAAATGGCACTTAATTTTACAAGCAATATAAAGTACTAATGATTTTTATTTTAGTTTTAAAATTTGTTATTAAGAAACTAAAAAGTGGAGGCATAATGGAGGCATGGAATTAAACCCTCCTAAAAAATGATACTTTCATTATTGAATATTTTCTCATTTATTATGAGGATTTATAATTCACTTACCTTATAGTTATTATGATAATTATATTAACAATCTAGAATTTCCGACATTGTTCTATTCTTCATTGTTACTGGTTATTGCAGGTACAACTTGCAAATGAGAAGCAGCTGGTTGATCATTATTCATCGAAACATCCAAAAGAGAAACCTCCAACTGCATCTAGTAGTGATTAAGTGATTCAACTGTTCCATCTACTGTAGTCTCTTCGTGAAAGCCTCACAATAAGACTCTGTTCTCTCTCTTCTTGAAAGACTCGCAATAATCAAGTGTGTATGAATCTATTGTGGTGAGTTGAACTTTTTTGATGCTTCTCCATCCTTGCGGGCAAATGTGTGTCAATGTGCTTAAAAACGAAGTTTATGTAAATTCAGCTGGCTTTTGACTTCTCATGTTATCATTTTGTATATGAAAGAATGAACAGATGGAAAGTTTGTCTCAACTATCCGTGCCAAGTGGTTTATGATTGCAGTGGAGTTTGGAATATATTTTTATTATACTTTTGATGTAGATTAGGCTCATGTTGAAGATATGCTGCTAATTCAGTGATGTTGAAACTGTCTGAGAAATATGGTTTTTCTGTTCGTCTGAGAATTTGACACTGCTGGTAAGCAGCACAGTAAAAACGAATGAAAACTATGGATTTGAGATTTTTTTGAGCTCAAGCCTCAGATGAGTACTACATAAGGGGAAGTTCTTTTCTTCTAATCCTCTTGGATGAATTTCTGTGCAGTTAGTTGCCCTGCCCTTGTAATTCTTTGAAAACTTGAGATTACCTTTTGACATGCCAATCATAATAAAAGGGATCAGAGAACTCTGAAGATCATAACATATACAAAACATGACTGTATGTTTTAACAAGAAATAAATTGCAAAAAATTCCTAAAAAGAAGGCATGATTATTTTCACACTTAAATAATTCAGGAAGAAATGCACGTCCTTGGATAACATAAAAATTACAGAATTGCATAACCAAATCTCAAATGCCAGACATCCTGGGAAAGACCACCTGTTTGGATGGTACCTAATTAAAAAACTTAAAAATGGGATATAGGTACACCTTATTACTTGCGCAGTTTTGCAAATAAGTAGGATCAATTTTTCAACTATTAGAAGGAAAACGATAAATCTTTTCAAGTTCCTAATTTCAATTTTGTATTATATTAAATCCATTTATTAAGTACTTGATATGATCCACAATTGAAACATGTTCACACATTTAAATTCAGCACAGGTTGCACCCACATTTTAATTCTCTAATTTATGTGCTTTTTGAGTGCTTCAGAGAAATTTAACATTTTTACTTCTATGGTTGGAGAACAATTTTGATTTTCTTCCGTGGAACGCATAAAGTAGTTTCTCCTCTGGTACAATCTAATTAACAAAGGGAAACATAAAAGTCCGAAAACTCCTGGCAACTCATGTCATAATCATTCATTTACTCAGCATAAATTTAGATAAACCCATACATGACAATAGATAATAATAATAATAAAAAAATTAACCAAACATGCTTTATAACTATGGATAAGGAAGCAGAGATTCCCTTGAACACATATACTATAACATATCTATATATTTAAAATACTTGAATAGAACCCTAATTATAATAAATAGACAAACCCAGAACCCGAGCATATAGATCATATATAATTGCTCAGTACTTGGTGCAATCAGCCGGAGCGAAGGAGATCTTCCTCGAAGCCAAATCAAACCCGACATGGAAGTTCTGTTGAGCAATGTTGCCAAGAATTGACAAATTATCATCTGCGATACCATCATTTGATGCCATGGCAAGACATCTCACTTTCTCCTTTATCATTATGAAAGCGTTGTAAGGTTTAAGAGTTACAGTCGCCTGGCCCAGTTGCAGAGTAATATCCGGGTACATCAAATCCGTCCCAGCATTGCTCTCATCAAAACATAGGGGGAAAAGCCTCTGGCTGTCTTCAACCTGCGGTAGCCCAATGCTTTTTACTAGTGTTTCCACCAAGGATTCAAGAACTGTTGAACCAAGGTAAGTCAGAGTTGTGCCGGAATCAACGATCATGTATGACCTCTGTATAGAACCCAAGGTGTTGTTTTTGCCAACTGTTATACCGTCAAGTGTTACAGTGTAAAAGGTCTCTGCAGTACTACTTACCATTCTTGTAGTCTCCACATCAAATCCGGAGATAACTGCATCAGACCCAAAGTTTAGTCGACTTGTGGTTACATTGGTAGAGTCATAGGGAACTAAGCAGTATGAGAACCTGTGTTCTATGGATGAACCGAGTTGTGACACGAGAGACAACGGACCTGCACCAAGCCCGACTAAACCGGCAGAATGTCGTTCAAACTTTCCATTCGCCACATGCGAGCAACCAAAGGTGACCCCTGGGAACCCCACAGAACTACCGAAAGTCGTATTAAAGGTGACAGTTTCTCGGGCAAGACTGCCGCTTGTTTGTGACCCATCACCGTAGCTGTATTGATAGATGCATTTGGAAGCAGATGAGGAGTCATCACACTGAGAAGAAGGCAATTGGTAGCATTGCTTAGAGCTGCATGGGAGGTTTGCATAGGAGGAGGAACTGGCTGGGTTGAAAAGTGGGGCATCCTGCTGGTAGCAGTTTGAGCAAGGCTTGCATGTGACCCAGATAAGGTCACTGCCTGTATCAGCTATTGCAATAATCTGTCTAGATGGCGTGCCAAGACGTACTGACATGAGATAATCGATGGAATTGGCAATGATGTCTGTCTCGATTGGGGCATTCGGAGAAGCAGGAGATGGAGACTCAGAAGGAGGAGATGGAATAGGAGAGTCATTGTTTGTAGTGCTTGACATGCTAGTGTAGAGTTTATAGAAAAAGGTGCGGCGTAAGGCCTTGGCACGTGCATGTGAGCGCCATGCTGCGGCATGGACACGGTCAGACAGGGAGAATGTGGGGTTGTACAAGGGAGATTTCGGGTGATCTCGGTGAATCAGTTCGACTGAGAAACCAACAGCAGAAGCTGTGGTGATCAGAAGGCTAAGTGCAAAGATTGAAAGGAATGTGAAAAGAGTTCTTGAAGCCATTTTTGTGTAGGTTTTAAAAATAAAATGCTCTTAGTTGATCGATGCGTTTAGTGTAGGATATATAATGCATGAAGAAATGATTGTGTGGGGGTTTTATAGAGCGGTTTTTGGAAATGAAGAGGTGGTCTGAACAGAGGAGAAGAGGGAAAGGATTATCCAGCAGGATCTAAAGAGATTTTGGATTAATTTCAGATGCTTAATGAATTAAGAGCGTCTCCTTTCTTGTCCTCTTGGATTAGAAGTAATGTAATAATGATAATTGTAGGCGTGTTTTGCGGTGCACTGCATCAAATTATTTGAAGAAACGATCCATTGTATCAAAAATTAAATCTGATAGTGTGTGTGGACATACACGCACGTATGCAGTGTTTTGAATATTTTTCTACCGTCTATCCCTCCTTTCATGGAACATAACAATAATATCTTTATTTTCGAAATATTACAAGGCTGTCTAAATTCTGAACGCATATATGATAATATATTAGAGTGAGGCTACGGTACTATGTATAGCACGGTTTGGTCCGTGCTACGGCTCAATATTTGAGTTTTTAAATTCTAAAAGTGGATCCGAACCGTTCAACATGATTATAAAATGAATATGTACTTGCAAACCAAATTTTACATTTTGTCGAATTTTTTATTTATTTTTTTAGATAGGTAGAAAATCACTTGATCTGAAATTCTGGACCATCCAAAACAGTGATTTTCTACCAATCTAAAAAATAGTAAAAAATTTGAAAAAAATATAAAATTTGGTTTGCAAGTACATATTTATTTTATAATCATGTTGAACGGTTCGGATCGACTATTAAGCTTTTGAAAACTCAAATATTGAGCCATAGCACGGCTCAAACCGTGCTATGCAGAGCACCGTAGCCTCACTCATATATAATTATATTACATTTCGAAAGTTAACTCTAGCTAACAAATATACAAATCTCTGTCTAATGTTCTGAACGCATATTTTTAGACTTGAGATAATCTCTACTGAAATAGGTTTCCAGCATAGTTTTTTTTATTATTATAAAATCAGAATACACAGGAAAAAAAAAGTTCTACAGTATTTTGATTTTATCCTCCTCTTCCTTTTTCCTTTCCTTCCCACTCACTCACCTCCTACTTTTCATACTTCTACAATTTTAATTTTTCAATTTGCATAGTGGAAATTTTATTTTAAACATTTCATAATTTATAAATTATCGGTTTGTATTTTAAAATATCATTTGTGGAGTTTAATATCGCAACAGAATGCAATTGTCAAGTGGATAAGTCTTTGAATACTAACAATAATTCCAATCATTAAATTTGAGATATCAAGTTGTGTTGTTTTGAATTAAGAAAAAAATATTAAAAATAATTTATTAAAATAGGTATTAAGAAAATTAAATTTATAAATACAAAAAAAAAAAGAAAAAAAATATGAATATTAAGAACTTTAAAATATCTAAAAATTATACAATACTGATTGAAATTTAGAAATAAAATTACTTTATGTTGGTTGATTTGCGTAAACATAGAAGGAAAAAATTCACTTAAAAATGCTAAATTTTAAAAATTGAAATTTTGAAGATTTAAAGACAAACAAATTTGAATTTAGGAACTTCAGATTTTTCAAAGTTCTAATAATTTGTGTTGAATTGTGAAACGAATAATTTTATACATATGAAAATAAAATTTTAAACTTTTAAATCAAGTAAATTTAGAAATTGAAAAATTATATTATATTATTCAAATAGGTTGATGCAACTCGAAAATTAGTTTTGTCAGAACAATAATCCGAGATCATCCGAATTGGTGACTTGAAACTTGGATAACTAAACTTTAAAACATTAGACTTGAAATGACTTGAGATGCCAACAACGACTACACCTGAAATGATCCACTCAAATGATCTGAGACAGGATCTTAATCCGACCCCAAAATAACTGAGACTACAAAAATGTATCACTGTCCGTCAGAATAAAAGTGTTTTTTGTTGACATGATCTTCACGATATGCTCAAAAATAGCAGTTTCTGTCAGTGTATTCTCAGAAATAGTCACTTTTTACCCTCGCGGATAGTGGCATATTTTCTCATGAGTCCGCATCTTCTGCATTAACACACCATTTGAGTTTAGCTTCGGACCGTCCTATCAGAATTGTCTGATCAAACCAATTCGGCCCCCACTTGTAATGCATTCTGTCACGCTCCGGACGCTGGACTAGAAACGGGACAATAGAACGAGATCCTAGCATCCGTTCGACGACCTGTCAACCTACGTCGCAAACATAAATAAATATAAGTCATCTACAAAGCTCAGTAACTGCTTCTCTATAACTGATTTATTCAGTATAACAACAATACAAACAGAACTGAATTAATCCACACAAATATATCATATTAAGTCACATATTTTACCGACTGGATCTAGGTTTTCAAAAAACACAGTAATCAAACAATTAAATTCCATAAACGGATTTAGATTTCTAAATCCTCAATTCCGTAAAATATACCCTTGTAATTCAACATCCAGATACCTGTTATTTAAATAGATCAAAATGAAAACTCGGATTATAGATAAGTTCGGTTACCTAAATTTCATAAATTCAAATTAGATTGTAATTGACTGCTTAGAACCAAGGTTATAAAATGCGGTTTTCATGCGGTATGCGGAAAGCCACCGCATACCGCATATACGGTATACGGCCGCATATGCGGATTTCATGCGGACTTATATATGCGGATTTTGAAATGAGAATTCATATATAATTTGTATGCAAAAATATAATTTGTGCACATTGGAAGCATATCTAAGATAAGAAAGGAATATCTAATAAATAAAATATGTACTTGCATAAATATATCAAAGCTATAAATTCACAACAGAATACAAACATAGTTTTGCATAATTTCACAACAGAATACAACAGTAAGAGATATTAAAATAAATGTGCATATCAGAATACAACAATAAGAGATATTAAAAAAATATGCATATCAGATACAAAAAAAAAGGGAAAATTTCCAGTATACCCATCGAAAATTTTGAAATAGCCAATATCCCCATCAAAATGCCATAATATCCAATATCCCCATTAAAATGTCATATTCTTTCCATTATCCCCATTTTATTATTAAACTTTTTATTAAATTATTTAAAAAATTATATTGACCCATATGCCCTTACAAATTTGAATGGACATGTCCTGTTTCTTCCTCTTCTCTTCTATATCCTCACGCCTAATATTTCCTGTTGAAAGAGATTGAACGGAAAAAAAATTCGCTCCAGGCTCTCCCTCCTGTGTGTGCCTCCCTCAGCGGAACTAGTAAAATTCGAAGCTAAAGTGACTGAGTTTGAATTTCGTATGAACTAATCAAAGATTCTCCTCTCTCAGCCTCAGGTTTTTGTCATCTTTGTTCTTCAGGTTTTGTGATATTGATCTCGTTTAAACTAATCAAATGTCTGATCGTGTATTTTTGAAACTAGATTTGGATCTGATCGATCCCGCTTAATTATTCGTTTAATTTTTGGGTAAGATGGAGGGAACAATGACGAGTATAGTAATGACCATTTTCTCCAATTAGAGATTTTACGGATTCCAATGATTATATAATGCTACTTTTTTGACACTCAGAGTAATGGAGACATCAGTTATTTATTTTACTGATTCAATCGTACCTGTGTAATATGAATTCTTCAATAATTAATCCATATGTTCTTTTCTTACAAAAATTTATAAATTGAGTACTGCTTAAATTAAACATCTCCAGTTCATGCAATCTACTCGGGCTGCAACATTCTGGTACAGGCGGTTTTGGCAAATTGTATTGAAGAACTGCCATCATGGCAGGCGGTAGAGAAGGTAGCAAGGTGCGCAAGACTGCATCAATAGTACAGAGATAGCATACAAATACAGCATGTAACAAGAAAGGCGCTACATGGCCCGCATGATATGGCAAATTGGTGAAGAAGAACTAGACAGACATTCAAAGGGAATCCACAGCAGTGGCCGACAACAGGGGCTGGTACAAGTGCAAATAGGGGTGGCTGAACTAGAAACTGATTTTATTACTTTTGCAGATGTTTAGGATTTCTAGGATTAGATGCGGTTTAATTACACGAATGTTGTACTTGTGAACTATCTCAGTATTAATGCAAATTACCTACGGTTTTTCATAAAAAAAGGAAAGTTTTTATTTTCATATATTGTGTTTAATTACTGTTTCAACTAGTCACTGACACCAAATGTACAAGTGAAAAAAGATACATAAAAAACTGAGATGTATGCGCATGTTTAGAATGAGAACAAAATTTGCCAACTCCAAATTGTACTCAAATGGATACCATAACAACTCCAATTTGTAAAACATGCTAATATGTCTAATTTATACTTCACATCCAGCACTCAGTTTACAACACAGTAATAATGAAGATCAATTACAAAACTAAATAATAACTAATACATGTGTCATTAATGGATGTACAAGATGCATACTTTAGAAATGTTACCGAAAAAAATATAACTTCTTTTTTTTATCTTTAACCTTTTACAACATTCATTGTGTAATCTAAATTTCAACAAAAAAAAAAAATCAAAATAGGAATGTTATTTTTTTCTAGCCGGTTATCTTCTTTTTTTCTGTCAGAATCAAGACCTGTAATCTTCCTTGCTGCATCTTCCTGGTAATTCAAAACACAATTTTAAATTAAACAATTTGGACTAATTTTAAAAACTTGAGACTATATTGTTGCTTTCAGGGACTTCTTGTCTTTGATTTTGACTAATAAACTTTTTTATATCGCAAATTCTCTAATCAGCCACTAATACAAAATTGGGTAGAAAGAAGGTTCATAATTTTAATTGGATAGACACTTATATGCAAAATTATCTCATCAAATTCGCACATATTTCTTGTTAGTTTTATCGGCTACTGGAGAGCCAATAGATGTACTTCTTTTTTTCTGAAATTTGGTGTACATTGCTTGTAATCACATAAACGGTTGTAAGCATACTGATAGCCACTATCAGGTTTTCAAAAAAAAAAATTCGCACATATTTCTGAAAATTTAAATTTTGCCCCTTTCTATAATTAAATTCGCACAACTTTCTCTAATCAGCCTGTCAAATTCCTGAAAAAGAAGACAATAATGGATCTATAGTCTGGAGGTACCAGTACTAAACTTTTTTTGGTACTAATGAATTAAATGGAGAAAACAATAAATTACTGGTAAATCACCTGAAGCAACTTATAAGTGGTATGAGGAGGGGTCCAAGAAATGCTAGAGCTGTCGTAGGTGATTAAAGCACCTCTAAAATTAAATCAGGCTACTATTAAGAAAATAGTCATTACTATACCCGCCTTTGTTCCCTCTGACCTGCCCAAAAATTAAATGAACAAATAGGCATAATCGATCAGATCTTCGTATCTAGTTTGTCTTATCAAGCCTTTGATTAGTTCAAACGAGATCAAAATCATAAAACCTGAAGAATAAAGATGAGGAACAACCTGAGGCTGAGAGAGGAGAACCTTTGATTAGTTCAAACGAAATTCAAGCTCAGTCGCTTCGTCTTTGAATTTTATCAATTTCGTTGAGGGAGGTACACACAGGAGGGAGAACCTGGAGCTAAATTTTATTTCCGTTCAATCTCTCTCAACAGAAAATATTAGGCGTGAGGATAGAAGAGAAGAGGAAGAAACAGGACATGTCCATTCAAATTTGTAAGGGCATATGGGTCAATATAATTTTTTAAATAATTTAACAAAAAATTCAATAATAAAATGGGGATAAAAGAAAGAATCTAACATTTTGATGGGGATATTGGATATTATGATATTTTGATGGGGATATTGGCTATTTCAAAATTTTAAATGGGTACACCGGAAAATTTCCCAAAAAAAAATATGCATATCAGAACCCAAAGCCCACTGTTTTAGTTTTTCTCAGTTGAACTATTCAGTTTTGACCCTCTGACATTGCATTATAACAAAAATTAGAAAACTGACGCTCATATTTTGATATAATTAAGAAGAAAGGTTCAAACCACACACACACATAATTCATACCAGAAGCAAAACAGAAAAGGGGGTACCAACTAGTATGAAATGAATCTCTTAATAAGCTTTCTTCTAGGTTTCACAATTTGCCCCAAAACCTGATTAAACTCAAGTCCAATACTTTTTAGTAAAATTTCTAACAACTAGCCTCCATAACTATCAAAGACAATTACTGATTCAAGCATGCATGACTCACAACCGAAGAGAAAGTCAACGAGAGAGAATTGAGCAAGTACCAAATTCAAAGGATTTATGCGACATGACTGCTATTGTCTGGTACCACCGTACCAGCATCCCCTCAGGTATAAATTCAGAGTTGTACTTTAAGAAAAATAAAAATCCCAGTAATTTATTGCATTCACAGGTCAATTTATTAGCCCCTTAAAAATCGCATTAAGCATGAATAGGTCAATTCCTTGCAATGGTGACTAATTAGAGGCAGTGACAATTTAGTGGCTGTGCAATACCTGGAGCCTGGAGGAGATGCGCTGGGAGACTGGGAGGAGAGGCAATGGGTGGAGACTGGAGAGGCGATCGGTGGAGAGTTGAGAGCTCGGCGGAGGAGAGTGGAGAGGAGCCGGCGGAGGAGGGTGAGATTCGGATCCTCTCTGGTATGGTACCGTAAAAGGGAATCTTCAGAATTGGTGGAGAGTTGAGAGCTCGGCGGAGGAGAGTGGAGAGGAGCCGGCGGAGGAGGGTGAGAGACGGCGTCACAGAGAGCATACGATCTGTTTTTGGTACTTAGGTTATGCGGAGAGGGAGAGAATCAGAGAAATTGTTTTCGGAGATTATGCGGATTCTTTAAACCCGAATATGCGGAATGCGGATTATATGCGGCCGATTATAGTATATGCGGCAATAATTATGCGGCTGAATATGCGGCCGCATATGCGGAACCGCATATTAAACCGCATATTGGTTTTTCATGCGGTTTCCAACCGCATACGCATATGCGGCCGCATGAACCGCATTTTACAACACTGCTTAGAACTATTCGCGACATAAGATTAGAAACTCCAATCGGACAAACTACACATTTTTTTTTCTTTTTCATTTTTCTTTCTCTTTTTTCTCTAATTTTCCTTTCTTAACGATTTTATTTTCCTTTCTTCATTAAGTGAGAAAGTGTTTAGACACATTGGTAAAAACCCGTGATTTTATTTTTATCCAAAAAAAATATATTTTAATATAAATAACCAGGTTTTTAAAAGATTTTTATTTCTACCCAAACCGTTAGGAATATTTGCGGTTTGAATTTTTAATTCAAACCGCTAGGAATATCAGCGGCTTGAATTATTAATTCAAACCGCAAATATTCCTAGCGGCTTGAATTAATAATTTAAGCCGCTGATATTCCTAGCGGCTTGAATTCTTAATTTTATTACAAAGCATTATTTTATTATTTTATTACAAACCGCTGATATAAACTGCTGATATAAAATTTCATTACAAACCGCTGATATAAAATTTCATTTATTATTTTATTAAATGATAATTTTTCACCGATAACCCTAGAAATTTATTCACCGATAACCCTAAAGTTATTTTTATTACAAAGAATTATATTATAAAAACTTATCAATAATATAAAATTTCATTTATTATTTTATTAAATGGTAATTTTTCACCGAAATTTTATATTATTGATAAGTTTTTATAATATAATTATTTGTAATAAAAATAACTTTAGGGTTATCGGTGAAAATTACCATTTAATAAAATAATAAATGAAATTTTATATTATTGATAAGTTTTTATAATATAATTCTTTGTAATAAAAATAACTTTAGGGTTATCGGTGAATAAATTTCTAGGGTTATCGGTGAAAAATTACCATTTAATAAAATAATAAATGAAATTTTATATTATTGATAAGTTTTTATAATATAATTCTTTGTAAAAAAATAACTTTAGGGTTATCGGTGAATAAATTTCTAGGGTTATCGGTGAAAATTACCATTTAATAAAATAATAAATAAAATTTTATATTATTGATAAGTTTTTATAATATAATTCTTTGTAATAAAAATAACTTTAGGGTTATCGGTGAATAAATTTCTAGGGTTATCGGTGAAAAATTACCATTTAATAAAATAATAAATGAAATTTTATATTATTGATAAGTTTTTATAATATAATTCTTTGTAATAAAAATAACTTTAGGGTTATCGGTGAATAAATTTCTAGGGTTATCGGTGAAAAATTATCATTTAATAAAATAATAAATGAAATTTTATATTATTGATAAGTTTTTATAATATAATTCTTTGTAATAAAAATAACTTTAGGGTTATCGGTGAATAAATTTCTAGGGTTATCGGTGAAAATTATCATTTAATAAAATAATAAATGAAATTTTATATTATTGATAAGTTTTTATAATATAATTCTTTGTAATAAAAATAACTTTAGAGTTATCGGTGAATAAATTTCTAGGGTTATCGGTGAAAAATTACCATTTAATAAAATAATAAATGAAATTTTATATTATTGATAAGTTTTTATAATATAATTCTTTGTAATAAAAATAACTTTAGGGTTATCGGTGAATAAATTTCTAGGGTTATCGGTGAAAAATTACCATTTAATAAATAATAAATGAATTTTATATCAGCGGTTTGTAATGAAATTTATATCAGCGGTTTGAAATTTTATATCAGCGGTTTGTAATAAAATAATAAAATAATGCTTTGTAATAAAATTAAGAATTCAAGCCGCTAGGAATATCAGCGGCTTGAATTATTAATTCAAGCCGCTAGGAATATTTGCGGTTTGAATTAATAATTCAAGCCGCTGATATTCCTAGCGGTTTGAATTAAAAATTCAAACCGCAAATATTCCTAGCGGTTTGGGGTGACATAAAAATCTTTTAAAAACCTGATTATTTATATTAAAATATATTTTTTTGGGTAAAAATAAAAATCACGGGGTAAAAACAATAGTGGGGTGGTTGAAATTTAAGTGGGATGGTTGCCATGCATGGGGCCACATGGCAGCCATGTTTTTTATCTTTTAAATAATCATTTACCTTGTTAATTTTATAAGTAAATTATCATAAATAAATTTAAAAATAATGTTAAAATTCATGGGTGTTACAAACATGATCTTTTAATATTCGTGTGGATTCAAATCGAATGGTCCGGATCTAACCTCAAAATTTGAGTTAACTCATAGGATACGAATTTAAAATAACTTGTGACATTTAGTTATTTTAAAATATAGATCTTACTATTCGTATTTATTTCGCAATATTTCTCAACATTGCGCAATAATTCTCAACATTGCGCAATAATTCTCAACATTGCGCAATAATTAATTTTGTAATAAGGCAATAGAATTTAACTTTCCTTCGTTGGTGATATTTACTAGCAAACAAATTCGCAGAATCACACTATTTTGACTTCCGGCGGATTGTTTCGTCTTTTTCTTTGCATCCAATTCAACCACGAGGTCAATTTGGGTCCGATGTCTATTGGACTCAAAGTGAGTTCGATGAGTTCGATGACTGTCCGATCTGCTTTAAGATTCATGCCTGCAATTTTCACAACTGTTTTAAAATTCGTGTGCATGAATCTTAAAACAGATCGACGGTCTCAAAACCAATCGGACTCAAATTTGAGTTCGATAGGCATCAGACCCAACCTGCTCTCATTCAACTACTACGAATTTTTCCACAAATTACCTCACAGAAAGCGACAGTTCATCTAAACCAAAATTCCAGTTCCCTTTGTAATTTCGTTGATCTTTAAAATCCAAAAACCTCAAATCCTTGGTATGCACTAGCACATGGTAGAGAATGCTGTGCTGCTTCGGTTGCGCCCCCAAAAATAACAGGTCTAGTGTTAGAAAAAACAAAGATGAAATTTGGGGATCAAATGAGGAGATGCTGACAGATTTGAGTACGCTATCTGTGAAGGAGCAAGCGAAGAGGTTGAAGAAGGCAAAGGAGGAAGAAGAGATCGCGTGCCGCGAGGCCGAGAAGGTGGTCCAGTGGGTCAGACGGGAATCCGCTAGATTTGATGCCTCCACCGTAGATGACTTGGTTTCCAAGGAAGGGCAGATCAAATGATGCATGGTGTCTCTTATTTGTTTGTTTCTTTCAAACTTTAATTTCATCATTGGTGAAGGTATGTGATGCAGATGCTATGCAAATTAAATAGTAAATACTTTTGTTTTGGATGTCTGTTAGTATGTTGTCGAAATTTAGTAGCATGAATCTTGTTAGATTATAATTATTCAAAAATTTTGTAATGATTATAATAATTTTGAACTTAGAAAAATGTAATCAAATTTAAATAAATAACGACGGATAATATTCTCCGCCCTTCTCTATGTTCTATGATACAAACACTAAAATAAATGAAAATACAGAGAACAAAAGAATTTTCCGTCTCGCAATCACTATTTGTGCGTCCATTGCAACTTTTTTATTTAGGCATATGACTTTCTAAGAATTTAATTTCAGAATTATTATGTTATTTCAATGAAGATTCGCATTTTTTGTTTGAATTTTGTTTTTACGTGAGAGACAAGACATATTACCATATATATTATCAGACCTATGATTCTAACAATTAATTATGTTTATTTTATACCGGTTGAACTATCATTCATTTCTTGTTCATAAATAACCGTTTTCTTCAATTTTGACAGTAGCTAAAAAGGTTCCCTACTTGATACTTTCTTAGTTGACCCCAGGCCAAATGTAAAAGAGAGTCTGATCTTGATCTTATGGCATCTATTTCTTAGTTGAGGTACACAATTGGGAGACAATCAGCACTAACTTGATCTCATGGCACGGGTCCGGATCCCCTAAAGTAACTCAATTTTTGGGTTTTGAATTGGGACCGTCGGGATTTGAATCCGCCGCTCGGGATATGAGCGCTCCACTTCGGAATGAATTGTCGCGGATTCGAATCGGACGGTCCCGATTTAAAACCCAAAGTTTAAGTTACTTCACTGGATGTGAATTCTTATGGCACCGCATCAAAATGTAAAAGAGAGAGTGACCAATATTTCCTGTAGAGAACGACAAAAAAAGAGATCCAAGAAAGGAGATAGAAAGTTAATTATCTAAGGAAAATGGACACAGATTTATCATATTTAAACCAGATAAAAAATTTTGGCGATCAAAATTGAATGAATTAATTAAACTCAATATTCAAATAAATTTTGAACAAAGTATAATGACTTTGAAAAAAATTATCCAAATTCCAATATTCGTCAAGGAAGAAGAGCACGAAGGTTATGCCGGACAGAGTCACAGACATCCTCCTGTAAGCTCTATGATTTTGGAAGCAGTGTGCGTCTGATGGACATCATATTTAAATTGGTTTGGTGTCCACTAGGAGGATTGAGATCTGATGCGATCCGAATATTGAGCACAGTTACCCTGTAATTTCTGTTTTTCTAAATTCAGCCGTCCAACTTTTTAGTGCACGCATTTTAAAACAGTTAGTTTTTCTGTGCACGCATCTCAAAACAATTCGACAGCTGAATTTAAAAAAAAAACAGAAATTGTAGGGTACTGTACAGTACCCGGATCGCAGCAGATTCCCACCTCCACTAGGAACAAGCATGAGACCGATTTGGATTCAATGTCCATCGGATACGCCTAGCTTGCCTCTGATTTATGCATACTCGCAGCTCCATTGCTGATGGGCCGAGAGAATGAAGTGAAATTCGTTCTCATTTTTGTTGGAAGTGGGTTTATGATTTAGGGTTTAGAGTTTAAGCCGTACAATTCAGAAAAGCCCACAAACCCATCCCTCTGGACTCGCCAATGGGCTTAATTAAGACAACATTAAACCCTGGCAAACGGTAAAACGAACCGAGTTCTGGAGGAAGTGTGATGGAGGAGGAATCAGTTAGGGGTTTATGGACGGAGGCGCGAGAGCTCATTGACTCTGTAAGCGCCGATTCAGGCGGGGTTGAAAGGCTGGAATCACCTCCTTCTCCTCTCCAGTTCATCCGAGACTACGTCTCTCCCAACAAACCTGTCATTATCTCCTCAGCGGCCACGCGTCACTGGCCTGCCATCTCCCGGTCTCTCTGGTCCGACGATGCCTACCTCCGCCGCGCACTCTCCGGTTGTTCCGTATCCGTTCACCTCACCCCTGACGGCCGCGCCGACGCGCTCGTTCCCTCCCCGTCCAAAAGTGGCCTCTGCTTCGCCTCGGCCTTCGTGCAGTCCATGGATTTCTCAGAGGCTATGCAATTAATTGAGGCCACTGGAGAGGAGTCTTCTCCAGTAGTGGCTTACGCGCAGCAGCAGGATGACTGCCTTCGGGGAGAGTATGAGGCCCTGGCTGGGGATGTGGATGCACATATCCCCTGGGCAACTGAGGCGCTTGGTTGCCTACCTGAGGCTGTCAATCTGTGGATCGGAAATGCCAGGTCCCACACTTCATACCACAAGGATCACTATGAGAACATCTATGCTGTCATAACTGGGGAGAAGCATTTCCTGCTTCTTCCTCCTACCGAGGTCCACCGCCTTTATGTTCGGAATTACCCAGCCGCTCACTACATTTCCTCATCGAAGGTCTGTTGAGATTCATTTACTCACTGTAGTAGGGGTGCAAACGGATCGGATACGGATCGGATAGTGGTAAAACCATATCCATATCCGTTTTTATTTTTCGGATACGGATCAGATATTAAACGGATATGTACGGATACGGATCGGATATCGGATATCCGTACATATATACATAAATCTTTTCATAATATATATTAAACTATATGGTATATATCTATTACACGGATACGGATAGTTAATATTCAAAACCATATCCGTATCCGTATCCGCACGGATATTCGGATATCGGATATCCGTATTTAATTTTCGGATACGGATCCGGATACGGTCGGATTTTATCCGATCCGTTTGCACCCCTACACTGTAGTGACCGAGATTAGTTGTTTGTAGATTGAAAAAAGTGTTTACAGGTATTCTTGATAGGATAATGGAGGCGAGGTGAAGCTCGAGCTTGAATTGGAAGAGCCTGAGAAAATGGTGCCCTGGTGCAGTGTGGACCCATATCCAGCATCAGATGAAATCATCGCTGAGCAGAGTTCATCTTTCCCTCTCTATTACAATGGCCCTAAGCCATTTCAATGCACCGTGAGAGCTGGTGAAATCCTTTATTTGTAAGTCCACTGGTGGCCATTCTGTACTTCTTATTAATGGCAGGTCTATTTATTAATTTCACAGCTATCAGTTCCAGTATAATGTCATACCAGTAGTTGGTGAAAAAGATTTCAAACAATCTGCCACACCTTTGCATTTTTTATTGGTAAATAGTTGCACAATTTGAGCTCAATTGAGTATGTCAGATCAAAATTTTAACCAAGGCCTGGTGTATGTTTGGTATATAATGCTGTAATGGTTGTCCATACTGGCTATAACATTGGAAAACAGTGCGATACTCTCTGTTATATTAATAATGATGTGGTGTTAAGCAGGTTCCTTTGTTATGCCAAAGAGAAAGTAGAAAGAAAAATAGTCTGTAGAATGAGATCCTGTGCAACTTACTAGAATGTTTTGAACATAGGTTTGTTCATTTAAAGCTCTGAAATTTGACAAGTGTAGGCCAAGCATGTGGTTTCATCATGTGACACAATCGCCAGATGATAACGGGCGCAACATTGCTGTGAACTATTGTACGTTCTATTTACCAACTCTTACAAGTTATAGTTGTTACAGGGACCATTCTTGTATCGGGTACCAAACCTTCATTGTTGTAACTGAGATTTAATTAGCCAATCTTACTGGAACCATACCATTTGCACTTCTTTGATGGCTAGCTGGTACTGTATCAGAGTTTTGCATGTTGATATTGTTGCTATGGAGGGCCATAGCTGTGTTGTGCATTAAATTAAACTATAAGTTTTTATACTATTAACTTCTAAAAAGAGTTTGTTTTTGTCTGATTGGTCACTTGTAGGGTATGACATGCAGTTTGATATGAAGTATGCATACTACAGCTTTTTGCAATCCATCAACCTTTATCGCCTTTCTTCAGTTGCTTCTACGCTGGGAGAAGATAAGCATGATACTAAACAAAATTGCAGCAGTTCTAACCCTGGCTAACAGCATCTTTCTGCTTGTATTGAGTATGCTTAGTGTGATGTAAAACAACCTGGCAGCTTATGCTAAGCCATTTAAAATAAAAAACAAAGAAAAAGGAAAAAAAAAGAGTATGCTTAGAGTGCTTCACAGCTTCATATGCAGGCATTAGAGCTGAACTACCATCTCTCGATGGTTTGTGAGTTGGAACTAGATTAAAAACTTGTGAGCATGAAATAACTTTTGTGTAGGTTAAAGATTTATGGTAATGGACATGGATTATTGTCGTAGGGCTAGTGAACTTGGCACATAATTTTGTAAATTGATATTTGAAGGCGTTTTTGCTTCACCACAAATGCATTCATTCATATCTGTTTTACTATATACTATTACTACTTCCAGGATTGTCTTGTCAAAACAAACTTTTCTCTCATATATGTAAATCTGTTATGCTGTAGCATCTTGAGCTCCGCTTAATTGTAAATAATTAATTTTGGTTGGGAGCTGGATCAACTTCTGCCATTTAGAAATTTTCTAGCTGAACCCAAAAGACCCAAATCCAACACATCATTCTTCTCCTTAATTTAACAAATATTTGAAAGCTCTTAGGCCTGTCTATACAGCCCTATTTGCAGCTCTCGGTAGCCTAACATTACAAATATGGAAACAAATCTGTTGCGATTCCAAAGGATCACAGGTTTCTTAGTCCCAACCGTTCATTCATTGGAATGCATGAATCTAAAAAGAAGTTAGTTTTTGTGTACGAATTTCGAAACATATAAATGATTGGGATTGGAATCGCAGAGATCCTTTGAAATCGCAGCAGATTTATTTCCTACAAATATGGGTCCCTGACAATGTGTGCTGGAACCAAACTTAGGTTAAATCCAACAAATGATGAGTTGCTATGTGGATTGATTACGCAATTCATTCTTGATGAAGAACGTTAAGTATTTATTTTTCTTAATTGTTACATTGCATTTATTGAAAAGAAATTAGAATTGCAATAAATCTGTATGATTTGTATGGCAAGATTAATTAGTGAAGGAAGACGCGAAGATAAAGTTTCTCATGCCCGCAGCCAGATCCACATCATAGCTTCTTTTTGTGGTGGTTCTTACGCTTACGCAAACAATATTTCAAAAATAAAATTGAAGGCTTTAACCAAACGAGAGAATTTAACGTGACTTCTCCTCCGTTGGTGAAGTTGGGTTTAATTAGAGAGATTCTAAATTAGTACTTAAATGGATTCCACGATTATTTAATCCAAAGTATTAAATCAAATTGAAGTAAAATATTAGTAGCAGAGAAAGGATGTAGATAGAATGATGCACATGCATTGCCATTCGTTTGAGATCCATTAAATCACATCCATTCGTCGAACGAAATAGTAAAAATTATGGAACTAGTATTATGTAAAAATTAAAATAGGAATACAGGTTTTTGATATAGCATTGAGAAAACAATAACAATGGCAAAGGAAAAAAAGTGAAACTTCCAATTCCGTAAAGATGGAAACATTCAAACTAAAGTGTGTCAGTGTGTGCTTATCCCACCAAAGAAAAAATAAAATTTCACCAGGAACAACCTTGGCTCAACACTACCCATATGCATATGGAATATCCAGACTATAGAAGGTTGTTGATGAAAAGTAGGAGGAAGATTTGAGCTTCTTAAACAGTACTGTAATTGGTGCCTGGAGGTGGGTACTGGGTCCCGCCAATGCCCGGGGCAGGATACTGGGTTCCACCGACACCAGGTTCTGGATACTGGGTCCCACCCACACCAGGTTCTGGATACTGGGTCCCACCCACACCAGGTTCTGGATACTGAGTTCCACCCATACCAGGATCTGGATATTGTTGTTGAGTATGGGGAAATTGTGGAGTTCCCATAGCAATTCCATTGGCATTTTGCACACCAGTGGGTTTACTCGCAGCATCGATGGTGGGGTTTAATAGGATGTATGAAGTAATTGAGAAGGTCATAGTAAAGAGAGCGCATATAGCTGCACCGGCGAAAATACCAGGTTTTACAACATAGCAGTTGTCAAGGCTAGTTGTTTGGTCACCTGTGCCATTTCTGCCCGCACCTAAGATAAATAATATCACCGATATAGCAAATGTGATCCTGCATGTTGTGATGTACATGAAACAGCATATTATTATTCATTATCATCTATAGGGAGCCTTTTGAGTGCTGCTGCTGATAATATAAGATGAGCAAACTAATTACCAAGAAATTATAACAAATACGATGGCCAATGTTCGCTTGGTACCAATAACAGCTGGCGCGTTAGGATCCTTTTTGCAGCCACAACATCCGCCAAAGGCAGTGACAAGGATTTGGGCCAATACAAGTAACAGCACTGCAGCTATTGCAGTCCCGAAAGCCGGGCTGCTCGGGTAATAGCAACCATAGACACCAATGTGTACATCTGTAGCCTACGATGCAGCATAGACAGTACAATTAATATTGTTATAAAAATTTAATATTTTTTGTAGCATATCTACATAACAAATTGGCAAGTAGCAGCATATGTGGATGCATAATTTTGATAAAAGAGAAAATACATCCAAAACTCAAGAAATTCCCAAATGCTCAAAAATTTTGTTTTCTTTTTTCTATTTGGCAGGTTTCTTAGCTATAGCCAAAGGATAATTTTAATCTGCATTTGCATTCATTTGTTTTCATTAATTTTTTTTTTTGGATAATATATGAAATAGCTGCATATTTAGCTCTGTAGAACAAAAATCGAAAAAAAGGCCTGATGCAACAGAGGTGCAGATCGATGTTGGAAAATGAGCACGCCAGTAGAATTTCCCTAAAAAAACAGATGCAGATCGAACATCATTAATATTTTCATCAAGTTAGCACTTACATTGATCTTAGTAACCTCAGCTGTGAAACCTAGAATGACACTGAGCAAACCAAGGAATCCTGAAACCAGAGACACATATAGCACTTGTTTATTCATGATTTCTCTCTGTTTTTCTTAAACCTTGACAACAGCTGCCAAGTACTCCCCTCTCTCTGTTTTATTTTTTTAAACTTGACAGCGGCCTCTCTCTCTCTCTCTCGGTTGAGCAAAATTTAAATAGATTTGTTTTTGCCTCTCTTGAAGTATCTCTATTCTCTTATATGTCAAATGAAATGCTAGGTTGGGTAATGCAAAGAAGTTGCCATATATATATAACCTTGCTAGAATAACTGAATAAGTAATACAAAGTTTTTTTTTTTTGAGAAATCTTGGCAGGAGCTGCCAGATAATTGCATTATACCGCAGTATGCTTACATTCTCTAATCAGGTATATATTACATCATCTCACTTCTATCAGAATTGCTTTGAGAGTAGTACTAGCAGTATCCTAAGTAGATGCAAGAAACAAACCAGTTTACTAAAGAAAATCAAAGAGAAAAGACACACTCCAAACATAGCGAAAACAATACCAAAAACACAAACACAAACACAAACATAAAGCAGAACTTTGGTGTTCTCTTTGGCCTCCTTTCTTCTTCAGTGTCTTCTTCATAATTGCAATCAAAAACCATCTTTCTGTTAACAGTATATTCTCCAAAGCCGCCCTTCAAGTAATATCTGTTTTGCCAATATTTCTGGTGGTCTTCTTGCTTCCCTAAAGACCCTTGCGTTTCTTTCTTTCCAAATATGCCAGGTGACACATAGAAACCACATGATCCATTTCCTCTTTGTTCGTCGATTAGCTAAAGCAGACTGAGAGTCATGCCATATCCGTTCTACCGTCCCTGCCGGTTTGAATAGCTGTATCCCCAATTCAGAAGAGACGCAGTGCCAAACATGCACTGCATACGGACATAGAAAGAGAAGGTGTAATATCGATTCAACCGGGCAATTTTGGCACATTACGCAGCCCATTTGACACTGAATTTTTCGTCGTCGCATCATGTCCTGAGTGAGGGTTCTTCCACGTAGCATTAGGTAAGCAAAGATTTTAACCGAGGCCGGGCACTTGGCTGTCCAAACCTTGTAGGTGGCCGATTTGATTCTGCCCCCCGAAGCCATGGTGTCATATGTTGATTTAGCTGCATATACCCCATTTGTACTCCATCTCCAATACAACTCATCGTGGCCGTCACTAAGTATCGGCCGGTCTATCTCTCCCGTTAACAACCCGTTAAGATCCGCTATTGCTTCAGCCAAAGATAAAGCCCGATTGGCAGGCGCCGGTAAGCCATCCGTGCGTGTTCTAAGTGGGGTTGATGTCCAGTGATCGTACCAGTATGAGATTGTTGTGCCATCTCCAATTACCCATCGTGTACTCCATCGAAACAGATGTTCTAGCTTTAGTATTTGGCTCCAAAAGAAGGACCCTTGTGTCAGCCACAGTTTTGGTCTCCCTTCCTGTACCGGCCTTGCTCTTAGCCGTGTTGCCCAAATAGTCCAAAGTGAGTCTCTAGTTTGATACAACCTCCACCACCATCGAAGAAGGAGAGCAATATTTTGCAAATCCATGTTACGGATGCCGAGACCTCCCCATTTCTTGGGCAAACATGCCGTTTCCCAATTAATTAAGGATAGTGCCCTACCTTCACAATTACTTCTGCCCCACAGGAAGAGTCTTCGCAGCTTGTCAATTTTTTGAATGACCCACTTGGGTAGCCGAAAACAATTCATGAAGTAAATTGGCATCGATGAGAGTACCGAGTTAACAAGTTGGGCTCTCCCTCCTCTCGAAAGCAATTTTTCTTTCCATCCTTGTAATCTTCGTTCAAGTTTCTCTACCAGCTGCATGTAGCAGTGTCTAGCCGGCTGGTTGGCTGTCAGAGGCATTCCTAGGTAAGTTACCGGCAGGGTTGTTTTTTGGCATTCTAGTAGCAGCCGCACTATTCTGACCTGATTTGGTTGTAGGTTAAAATCAACAAAGGAGCTTTTAGTGAAGTTGATCTTAAGCCCGGAAACCTTTGAGAAGAGTCTTAGGATGATCTTAAGTGTCACTAGGGTATCGGTACTTGCATTGGCAATCAATGCGGTGTCGTCCGCGTATTGCAAAGCAATGATTGACTCCTGAATCTTGGTTGAAATGGGCGAGTTGAGAGTGGTGTTAGCAACCCGAATCATCTGTTGTAAGACATCTACGGCTAGAATGAAAAGCATAGGGGAGAGCGGGTCTCCTTGTCTGAGACCTTGCTGATGAGGGAAAAAATCCGACGGCTCACCATTGATGATCACCCTAGATGTGGCCGAATATAGTAGGTCTTTTACCCATCTTGTCCAACGAATTGGGAAACCCCTCTGGATAAGTATATCTTCTAAAAAACCCCAATTAATTGAGTCGAAGGCCTTTGAGAAATCAATTTTAACAAATACCGAAGGAGATTTTGTGGAGTGCATGTGGCTTAGAATTTCTCTCGTCACAATGAAGTTCTCCGCAATGTGGCGGCCTCGAATGAAAGCTGTTTGGTGAGCGGATACCAGTTCGTCCAACTTGGTAGAAAGTCTAGCGGCCAGCAGCTTTGAAAGGAGCTTAGGTATAACATTCAGGACACTGATTGGGCGGTAGTCCTGCACTGTCTCGGAAACTTCCTTCTTAGGTACCATGATTATATTAGCTCGGTTGATCGAAGAAAGGTCTAACTCATGGTTATAGAAAGCTTGCACTATCTGCATAATATCACTTTTGATTTCCGGCCAGTAGCATTGCAGGAATTCATTCGGTATCCCGTCGGGCCCGGATGCCTTATTTTTTGCTAATAATCGGATCCCATTTTCTACTTCCTTTTCAGAGAAAGGTGCAGAGAGGAGAGTGAGGTCCGGTTGGTTGTGGTACAGTGTTTGCGGTGTGAACCGGAGTGCCTGAGTGGCAGTGCCGAGGGTAGTGTGCATATGATTCTGAAAAGCAGACCGAATCTCCTGTTGACTGGTGAGTTCGGCTCCTGCATGCTTTATGGTTGTCACTGTATTGGTTGCTGCTCTACACGAGGCAAAAGCATGAAAAAACTTGGTGTTGTTGTCACCGTTTTTTAACCAAAGACATCTAGCTCTCTGCTTCCATTTGATCTCAACATCTACCGCCAGGTCATAGGCTCGTTGACGGACCTTCTGTCTGAACCCGAACTCAAGTCTATCAAGATTTCTTTTTTCTTCAATGCAATCAAGGAATGAGATCACCTTTTTGCAATTTTGTAGTTGCGAGTCCATTTGAGCGTGTCGGTCCCTGTGCCATTTTCCTAGCAAGGTCTGTAAGGTGGAGGTGCGATCCATGAAGTCAGTTGTACTGCCATCTTGCTGCCGCCATATTTGAGAGACAAACTGTCTCATTTCGGGGTGCCGCATCCATAAAAGTTCAATTTTTGGCTGTTTTTTGAGGTGAGAGCGGTGTTTAAAGGTTAGCAGTAGGGGGACATGGTCTGAAATTATCATCTCTTGTGCATGCAGGGTTATAATGGGAAACACCGCACCCCAATCAGGTGACATAAAGCATCGATCGATCCGGGAGAAGGTGGGGGTGGGACGCTTATTACTCCAAGTGTATAGCCGATTCTTTAAGGGAATATCAATCAGTTGTAGATCCTGTATCTTGTCATTAAAGAGGTCCATCAAATTGGTTGCCCGTATATTTCCAGAACGGTCCACAATCCATCTCACCAAGTTGAAATCCCCTAGTAGCAGCCATTTGCTCTGTACCAGGTTTACCATCCTTCCCAATTCGGCCAGAAATTCTGGTTTTAGTGCATCTTCAGCCGGGCCATACACATTCGTAACCGTAAAGGTTTGACCCGAATTATTTTGTTTTAACACCGCCGAGCAACTGTGCCGGGTTGACCAAGAGTTCACGAGTGTATAGTTCTTTTTCCACGCTATAATGCAACCTCCAGAGATATTAAAAGCATTGATATATACACATCTCTTCTCAAAATAAGATGGTAAAAATCTGGAGAAATAGAGGAAATCGAATTCATTAATTTTCGATTCCTGCATACACACTACCTCACATCTGGACATTCGAATCGCACTTCTAACTCCATTACATTTGGTAATCTCTCCCAAACCTCTAGTATTCCAGCAAAGAATTTGATTTGCTTCATTGGAAAACTGTTTAACTACTTCAGATAGAGTTGAAAGGGATACCCCTCTAAAGGGCGTCATCTCCTTCAGAGTCCAAATCGTCCTCTGATATCGGGTCAGTGCAAACCCGCTCCTCATCAACGGTGTTGTCAAAATCACTCGGATCTTCTGATGCTGAGTTTTCTCTTTGGAGATTTTGATTTTCCTCTCTAATGACCGCCTCAACCTCGGAGGCAGAAAAGCCGCATCCCTCTGCCAAACTGGTAATTTTTCCGACAGCTACGTGGACTTGGTAGAAATCAGCAGGATTTAGGCTTAAATCTATTTCTGCTGGTTGGGCTCTGGAGGTAGACGGCCTGGAAGAAGAGCCCATATTGCCTTTAGGCCCGAAGTGAGACTGGGCTGCATGGGAAAAGTCACATTGGGGGCAGTCACGTGCAGGCTGCTGGCTTCCATGGTTTTGGCTTCGTGGGTGTTGTTGGGGTATTCCACGAGGTTTGGGCCCTAGCGAAACCAGGTTTCCTTTTCCATGCGGCCTTTTGTGCAGAAGCCCATATCTTGATTTAATATCAATTCTTTTCATCGGTTTTGCCTTTTCTCTGATTCGCAACAGGTGGCCATTGTTTTTGTCTTTAGTTGAGCGTGGCTTGCCTTTCCTAGTACCTGCGCCCCTCTGTTCTTGGGAATGAGCAGAAATTCCTTCCATATCTTCCATTTTGTCTCTATTTGAGATATTTGTTTCCTTGGGTAACCGAGCCGTCGATTGCTCTCCCTTCTCCCTGATATTTTGTGACGCATCCCTGCGTGAATATGCTGTAGCAGTGGTATTTTCCCTTCTCATTAAACTTGGTGTGGCCTGCCGATCCTTTGTGGCCGAGGGTAGCTGGGGCCTTGGTTCTGCTTCTCTGCTACGTGAGACTTCCTGACGCCTCGGTTCTGCTGTAGTCATAGCCATCTGGGGCGTGGGATTGTCTGTTGCCAATTCTTCCTGTTGTTGGTGAAGTAGTATGGCAGTCAGATCATCTTTAGACAATCTAGGTTTTTTGTTACCGTTCATCATGGCCTGCATCTCCGGTGGAATTTCTCTTCCCCTAAACAGATCTTGTAGTAAGAATCTGGAGCAAGTGAAGAAATCATCATGGTCCTCATCAGAACAGTTGATGTCAGGAAGAGTTTGTTCCGGT
Source organism: Carex parvula (assembly GCA_025461045.1). NCBI lineage: Eukaryota > Viridiplantae > Streptophyta > Magnoliopsida > Poales > Cyperaceae > Carex > Carex parvula. Next base: position 764,072 of record JAJGRW010001003.1, on the reverse strand, counting down.
TTCTTGAATTTCGGTGGTTGCACCGGCAGATCTTGCGGCCGGTAGATAGGACCAGTCGTAACTTTTAGGGCATTGATCGGCATATGAAACTGCACCCCTCCCACCACCATGTTAACTCCTTGGGGGACTCTTTGTAAGTCATCAGTGGCTATGATTGCTGTCCAAGTGGTGAGGTTGGAGGGTTCTGCCTGGTCCACCGTTCCCAGGTACAATCCGATGCCTGCCGTGGCTCTGATCATTGCTTTTTCTCGATAAAGTGGCGGGGGGACATCCAAAAGTTCAATGAGTAGGCGGTAGTTTGGGATGTTAATGGATGAGTAGTCTAGAGGCGACCATTGTTGGAAGGTTAGGCCTCTCTCCCATGGTTCTGCTGGGATTGCAGGTATCACTTCTGCAGCTTTGGTTCTCAAGGGCAGGTGCACCAGGTAACGGCCTCTAGTTAGCTTTGCGAAAGTAAGATCTCTTGCCGTCACTAAGCCTGACTGCGCAATAATCTCAGCAATTTTTCCTGTCGAGATACCATCTACCGTTTGCACTACTATAGCTCTCTGTAGGCGATCTAATTCAGCATAGTATTGCTCATCCCTCTCCATGAAGCACGTGTGGTACATGGGCCGTGAGGTTGGCATCACTGGAGGAGATGGGTAAGGGCCTGTGAGAAGGTCGTCAAATGATGGTTCTAGGCTGAGGGGTTCGGATCTGGGGATAGTGGGTGTGGTAGGTCTATAAGGTGCAGCTTCTGGGTTGAGAGATATTGGTGCCTGAGTTTCTGGGTTGAGAGATATTGGTGCCTGAACTTTACACCGAGCTCCTACATGACCATCGGCCCAACACTTGCCACATTTGGCCGGGTGCCGGCAAGACGCAGCCGCATGTCCCGTCCGACAGCATCGAAAACATCTACCGCGCCATTCTTGAAATAGAGGTGAGGGGGGGAACCTTAGTGCTGTAGGACTATGAGGGGAGATGTAAGTTTTTGTCTCTGGCCGCGGGTTGGGGGAAGGTGGAGGGGAGCGGGGTGGGGGGTGGATAGCGAGAGTGGTACGAGGGATGGTTCTGAGTTGGAGGTTTTGGCGAGCTTGAGGTGGTTGTAGGTTGTTTAGGGTTCTTCCTGGGTTATGTGCCGCCGTGTTGACTATCTGGGCATAGGTCGCAGCGTATGGTAGGAATGGCCGGGTAGATGACTGCTGTGGTTGCGCTGTTGGCTCTCTCCAGTTGTCGGGGTAGCGGCGACGCCGGGTAACTAGCTGCCAATCGCCTTGAGTCTCCACTCTTCTTGAGTCGCCTTGAGTCTCCATCAGGAGGGCTGTGTTCTTGCCGGAACCTGTTCTAAGTAATACAAAGTTACTTGACATAAAAAAATAATAAATAATAGAATGCTCTTAAGCAATAAAAAATAATTAAGAGAATTAATGGGACATCGACATGTATGTACGTGTTGCCGTTACATTTCTGGGCAAGGCTCTGGCTCAGGTTGGTACGTAGCTTCCTTTGCACTCTTCAGACAGAAGCTATGCTTATGTCATCACTGGCCTAAAACAATTGATATTTGTACAATTCAAATTTATACATATATAGTTGATACTTATCCAAATCAGGATTGATATTTTTATAAAAAATATATTTAATAATAATTATCTCTTAAAAATGTTTAACAATTAGCACTTGTTCCCAGAATAAAATTAGCATTGATTGGTTTTTAACAAAATGAATGGTGTATCATTTCATTATGGCTGTCAAATCAGCGATACTTATCACACCTTATTTTTCTTATATCTATTGGACCATTGAGCGAATTTATGTGGCTGTGCTTTTTTTTTTTTTTTTTTTAAATTATGCAATTATGATCGAGTATAGACAACTTACACATGATGACAAGTGGCGACGACCTGTAAATTCCTTCTCATTTAAAACGGCTATGTTCACACCAAGGGCGGACCCAGAGTGTTCCGGTAGCGGACTCAGAGTGTTTCATTGAGTTCTAGTGGAAATTTATCGGTTCTGACCGACTTTGCTCTCTTGAAATTTTTTCTCTCCCCTTTGAAAGTTTAGTTTGTAATTCGAGTTAAATTTAGTTAAAATTAAAATAAATATGTTGAATTTTGATTGGTAATTAGAATTATAAGTCAGAGCATCAGAAATTACAAGTCAAAGCATTGGAAAGTATAAGTTAAAGTATTGTTTTTTGTCGAGTACCCAATTAGTTAATGGATTTAAATCCGATTAGATATTTAAACCCGATTCGATATTTTTTTGTCTCCCCCTGACGAAAATCATGATCCACCCCTGTTCACACTCTAATTAAAATATCTCTTATTCATGTATATATTTACTTAATAAACTAATGATATTTGATTTCATATACGTATCCTTGATACATTAAGAAAACTATTAGTGGCGGAGCCACATCATCGGCTCAGGAAAAAGTAATTATACCTATTCCTGATTCAATTTAAGCATACAAGCATAGTTAGCAAGAAAATAAAAATTATTTCAAAATATACTTCTTTTGTCAATTTTTTTTATAAAAATAAAATAAAACTATGTTTGTGTTTTAAATAATTATACAATAATGTCATACTCTGAAATGTTGGCCCATCCTATTTTATTTCATGACTCCGTTCCTGCTCACCATATCAAATACTCAAGTACTTGTCTTATTAGTTTCTAAGCACTTATTCATGTATAATTCATTACTAAATTCAAATTGAAAGGAAAGAGCTGATGGAACCAGCTGCCTAATTGGCCACAAGGAACAGAATACCTTAAATCTAAATATTAGACATTTTTTTTAATCATTGGCATCATCTTATTTAAATTTAGTATATAGCCAGGGGTGGACCCACATGGTCCTAGAGGGGCAGCTGTCCCCTCTGGATTTTGAGTTTTAGTTGAGATTTATTGGTCCTGACCGACTTTGTCTTCTTTGAAATTTTTTTTGCCTCTCTCTGAATGTTTGATTTGTAATTCAGGTTAAATTTAGAGTTACATATGAAATAAATTTGTTGAATTTTGATTAGTAATTAGAACTATAAGTTAGAGCATCAGAAATTATAAGTCAAAACATTAAAAAGTATAAGTTAAAATATTATTTTTTATCAAGTATCTAATTAATTAATAGATTTAAATCATATTAGTTATTTAAATCTAATTCAATATTTTTTTGCTCCTCTAACCAAAATTCTAGATCCACCCCTGTGTATAGGTGAATGTGTGTGTGTGAGAGCATGAAACATTCTTCTCAAATTTTTTAGTAAAGTGGAAGAGAGTTCTGATGAATTAATTATTAATTTCAAGTCTCTTCCAAGTCAACTTGACTTGGAAGAACGATGGATAAAACTTAATTTAGTCAGAGAAAGCTGCGGCCATGTATCAAAAACTGACGGACGGGAGCATCCTACCAAATTCCTCGTGGGTCGCGGGGCCTTAGTTAGGCAGCCTGGCTCCAGCTAGCTAGTCAATCTTTGCAGTCAAAATGAAATCATTATTGCACTGTAATTGGAAAAAACGTGCTGTGCCGTATCGTGGCTAACACACTGTGATTTTGATCTTGTACTGTGCTGTGTCGTGATCAAGTTAATTTTTCACGTGCTGTCTCGTGTTGTGTCGTGACTAAAATATCAAGGAGTGGTCATAGCACGCGAATGATCACGCCACGTGAGTCATGCCGTGCCTAAACGTGCCGTGACCATACGTGACTCGCGTGACCATTTAATCATAATTTAAGTTAGTTTATTCAAGATTCACCATTAAATTAATATTTAATGATCCTAATTATACGTGACTCGCGTGACTACGTGCCGTACCGTGCCATAACTAAATCTTTCACGTGCCGTGCCGTGCCAAAGTTTCGAAATATGAGCACGGCATGCAAATGGTCACGGCACGGAACACGCAAATCACAGTACGTAATTGACACGCGTTCCGTTCTGTGCCGTTCCTGCCATTCCGTTCTGTGCCGTTTGTACCGTTCCGTGACGGAACCGGCTCTACCGTGCCATTTTTCCCACTCTAATTGCACATATTAACTTGTTCCAATAAAAAGTCTGGCTTTAATGTAACTCGTTATAGGAACCAACGGCTGTCCTGTCCGAGAGACATCTGATTAAATTAAGTCTGATATTACGACCCACATTCAAATTCGTATAAATAACTTTGAGATTTATTCCGATCTAAGTGTGCTCAAATTTTTTTTTTTTTTGAAAAATCATGACAGGACTGCCACGCTCGAATCTTATTGTGGATCGGACGATTCCGATTGAGTATCGGACCCCGTTACTTCCTTCTTATGACCCCTTTGCACTCATCTAACTCAGAATTCGAATAATCATCATTACATGAAAGAACATTTATAGACAAAATATGTCTGTTTTTTTAATGATTAGCGACAATTTGTGGCTAATAAATATATTGATAATAAAAAAAAGTTAAAAATATTTAATATAAATACTCTGCGTCCTATTGCTATACATAAGGCTAGCTCAAAACAATTTGACTTGAAAAGATTGCAACTTATGAAGTGCGAAAAACACTCGCATAGACTCCAACCGCGTTGGATCTAAAATTTGTTTGTCTGTTAGTTGGTAGTTTTGAAATTTGTAGTAACACATATTCTTAAAATATTTCTCTAAAAACTTGCGAGTGTGCTGATTGCCAATAGACGATAAAAACTTTCAACCTAAGCACACACATCACACATGCACTCAAGAAATCAACAGTCGAGGTATTAACTATTTGTTAGCACTTGAGAGTAGGTCCGATGCCCGAGTTTGATGGATTTAATCAATGTTTATTTGCTTTAAGATTAGTGCAAAATGCTTTAAAATCGTGCATGTTTGTTTCAATGTTCGTGCGCACAAATCTTAAATTAGATCGGACAGTCATCATGTTCGTTGAACCTAAAAGTAGGTCTGATGGGCATCGGACCTACTCCGTTTTCATTTGTTAGAGGGTGAACGAAATTTAATATGTGTACTTTTAATTGTCCGATTGTAAACAAAAATGATTGCAATTTTCAAATATAGAATTCATTCTTTGTAAATTATATTTCGATTATTAAATTTCAGTTAATGTGCAACATTTTATTTGTAATTATATAACAACTTTGAAACTTAAACACATAAATAATATATAAAAAGAATTGATACTGTTGAATGACTTCATCTCCAACTCACATTTAAAAAAAAAAAAATGATGCATCATGTTAATGATTTTATTCCTATCTCAAAATCAAAGGAATACCTGTCTGCATAAGATTCTTTGTGCCACTTGACAAGTGATTAATCATGTAGTAGTGATTGCACGCCTCTTTAATTCGGATAATCCTTTTGTGACTCTGTGTTGTCGGACGACAGTGCTTATTCTCTGGCTTGATTTGATAGGGATGATTCGTTAAAGTGGAATTGGGGAAAATTATTCCAATTTTATCTATTAAAATTATCAGGTAACGAAGTGATAGTGGGTGAATAACAAATAATAATATAATTATTAGTTTTATTATATTTAAAACAAATCATAACATTCATTTTACATATATGCAATCACATTACTAATAAAAAAAAAACAAATGTTCAATCAATTTTAATTAAATTGTTTTTTAGAAAACAAAAGAGTTCAACAACACGAATATTTCTTCGAACAAATTCAATGATTTAACTAAATAACAAAACATGCAAATAAAAGTAATATGTTTAATATTTTTCTTATAACAAAAAACATACACTAAATAACAAAAGTAAATCACTAATTATTGCTCAAATATTATCATATGAAATATCACTATCACTAATTATTATTCAAACATTATCATATAATTTTATTTTACATAATTAACTTATAAGATAACGGATACAAAATAGCCTTTACTCGTATCCTTATCTGTTTAGTTGACAAAAAAAAATTGTTACTCATATTCATACCTAATAAGCTAACAATTTTTTTTTATCTATACTTATCTTATCAAATACGGTACGAATCGGATAAACAGTTATAAAATATCATTGACAACCCTAGTTGCCGAGATAAACCGCTCAAGTCAACTTTTAAGTCGATGATTCAAATGTCGGACAATCCCGCATTGACCGCGCGCGTAGACTTGTATTATTACAAAATTCTAATTGCCCCAAAAATGAAACGGTAAGTAGTATCTTCGATTTGTAATAATCAAAGGGTAATAGGTTAACAACATTGCGTGTAATTTAGATATGCCTCGTTCGAAGAACTGTAGAAATTAGAATTAATAATATGCACCTGAAATATTGACCACAGAGATGTCAAATAATTCATAGTTCGACAGTTTGTATCTGGGGGCGGATGGCACTGAGAATAAAATAAGCTAGGTTCTCTCTGTTAATAAAAAAACCCGAGTCAGTCATGCAAGGATTGAAATGCCACTTGCAGTCTAACCTTCCTCGTTGTATTATTGAACTATTGAAATACTCTCATATTGATTGATGAAAAGTCCGAACCAAAACCAATTGAGTAGGAAGTAACAAAACATCACTAAGCTGAGTTCGATGTTTGTGAGGAGCATATTTTAGCTGCATATATCGATCAGGTCTTGCTCTGCTGCTTCTTCTCTTTCTTCTTGTTTTTTATTTTTTGATTAAAGCTTGTAGGCACATAACACTTGCAACACACACTCTATTCCTGTGTTCTGCATGATTCGAACCTAGGTTTTCTGTAGGAGAACAAATGCCTTAACCAGTTAAAATGTGCAACGCTAGGCTCTTGCTTTGCTTCTTGTTTTAATTAATTTTGAGCTTTATATATATATATATATATATATATATATATATATATATATATATATATGAGATGAGCTATGCTACACCATGGAGTAAAACGCGTTTGTACTTCACGCCGTATTTTTATTTTGAAAGTCCAAACGACCGATCCGAACCGCTCAACATGATCTCCATATTGAAATGTGCTTGGAGACCAAATTTTACATTTTTTAGAATTTTTTACTATTTATTAAGCCACTTTGAAAATCTGAAAATCCGGGTGAACAGTAAAAAACAGTAAAAAATTCTGGACTGCCGGATCAGTGATTTTCAAAGTGGCTTAATAAATAGTAAAAAAATTCTAAAAAATGTAAAATTTGGTCTCCAAGCACATTTCAATATGGAGATCATGTTGAGCGGTTCGGATCGGTCGTTTGGACTTTCAAAATAAAAATATAGCGGCGTGGAGCACCAAAGCCTTTTACTCCATGGTGTAGCATAGCTCAATTCTATATATATATATATATATATATATATATATATATATATATATAGAGCTTGGCTACTATGCTTATATAAGCAAAAGCCCACATATGCTTAAATGAGCATTTTTGCGTTTCCAATGTTCAAATGGTCGATCCGACCGTTCATCTTGTTCTCCATATTAATATGTGCTTGGAGACTAAATTTTACATTTTTCTGAATTTTTTTACTATTTATTAAGCCACTTTGAAAGTTTCTGATCTGGTGGTCCAGAATTTTGGAAACACTGTTTTTACTGTTCACCCAGATCAGCAATTTTCAAAGTGGCTTAATAAATAGTAAAAAAATTCCAAAAAATGTAAAATTTAGTCTCCAAGCACATATTAATATGGAGAACAAGATGAACGGTCGGATCGACCATTTGAACATTGGAAACGCAAAAATGAGTTATAAGCATATGTGGGCTTTTGCTTATATAAGCATAGTAGCCAAGCTCTATATATATATATATATATAGATGGGCTATTGTGCTTTGCAAATTAAATGGGGGATTTACTTCGGGTCATATTTTCAATTTTGAAAATTCAAACAACCGATCCAGACCGTTCAACATGTTCTAAATATTGAAATGTGCTTGCAGACTAAATTCTACATTTTTTGGAACTTTTACTATTTATTAAGCCACTTTGAAAATCGCTGATCCACTGTGAACAGTAAAAAACAGTAAAATTTTCTGAACTAAATTTTAATGTTTTCGATTTTCATCATTTTTTGATCACTTGACTTTATATTAAATTAGTTCGAAAATTTAAAAACTTGATATGTAAACTCATCACTCGTGAAGTAGATCGGTTTCAACAGTTTGGATGAATCGTTTGAAACCAATCTGATGAGTTTTTGAGTTAAGCTCACAAAGAAACTTGATGAGCTTAAGAACATTCTAGTTCTACTCCTATTTCTTAATTAGTTGAGGTACACAATTGGGAACAATCAGCAATAAGTTGATCTTAATTATGGCACCGCGTCAAAATGTAAAAGAGAGTGACCAATATTTCCTGTAGAGAAGAACAAAAAAGAGAGAAGAAAGGAGAGAGAAATAATGCATCTGGCAGTATCTGCAAAGATTCCAAAAAAAAAAGGTGAGAGAAAGTTACTTATCTAACCATAATGGACACAGATTTATCATATTTAAACCAGATCAAAATTTAGTTAATTAATTAAAGTCAATATTCAAATTTTTTTTGCACAAAGTATAATGACTTTGAATTTTTTTATCCAAATGACAATATTCGTCAATGAAGAAGAGTCACGGACATTCTCCTTTAAGCATGAGACCCAAATGGGTCCGCTCGAAAATTTGCTTTATAATTAGTAAATACTTAATCCACACAAATTATGAAGTGAATCCAACATCTTTAAAAAGACATCCAACGAATTCACATCACCTCAGTTACCTGACTCAAGCAAATTACGATCAGACGGTCCATTTAACATAGCACGAATCTCAAAACAGATCCTCTATAGTCTCAATAAGCACCGGATTGTAATTTGCTTGATTTATGCATACTATGCCCATCGGACGATCGGATTAATCTGGACACCCTACAGTCCAACTATGCCCATCGGACGATCCCGCTTCCATATGATTTATGCATACTCATGCTGGAAGAGGAAACCCATGCTGTTTGTTTTGCCTTACAATTCAGAAAAGCCCACAAGCCTAGCCCTCTGGACTTGGCCAACGGGCTCAATTTAGAAAATTAAGACAACATTAAACCCTGGCGAAGGATAAAACGAACCGAGTTCTGGATCAAAAAGTGTGATGGAGGAATCAGTTTGGGGTTTATGGACGGAGGCGCGATAGCTCATTGTCCCTGTAAGCGTCGATTCAGCCAAGTTCAGGCAGGGTTGAGAAAGGCTGGAATCACCCCCTTCTCCTCTCCAGTTCATCCGAGACTACGTCTCTCCCAACAAACCTGTCATTATCTCCTCAACTGCCACGCGTCACTGGCCCGCCATCTCCCGGTCTCTCTGGTCCGACGATGCCTACCTCTGCCGCGCACTCTCCGGTCGTTCCGAGATTCATTTACTCACTGTAGTGACCGAGATTAGTTGTTTGTAGATTGAAAAATAGTGCTTAAAGGTATTCTTGATAGGATAATGGATGGGAGGTGAAGCTGGAGCTTGAATTGGAAGAACATGAGAAAATGGTGCCCTGGTGCAGTGTGGACCCATACCCAGATCAGATGAGATCGTCGCCGAGAAGAGTTCATCTTTCCCTCTCTATTTTGATGGCCCTAAGCCATTTCAATGCACTGTGAGAGCTGGTGAAATCCTTTATTTGTAAGTCCACTGGTGGCCATTCTGTACTTCTTATTGATGGCAGGTCTATTTACTAATTTCATAGCTATCAGTTTCAGTATAATGTCATACCAGTAGTTGGTGAAAAAGATTTCATACAATCTGTCAAACCTTGCATTTTTTATTGGTAAATAGTTGCACAATTTGAGCTCAATTGAGTATGTCAGATCAAAATTTTAACCAAGGCCTGGCATACATTTGGTATATAGTGCTGTAATGGTTATGTCCTTACTGACTATAACATTGGAAAACATCGCGATGCTCTCTGTTATATTAGTGACGAGGTGTTAAGCAGGTTCCTTCTTTATGCCAAAGAGTAATTAGAAAAGAAAAATAGTCTGTAGAATGAGATCCTGTGCAACTTACTAGAATGTTTTGAACATAGGTTTGTTCATTTAACGCTCTGAAATTTGACAAGTGCAGGCCAAGCATGTGGTTTCATCATGTGACACAATCGCCAGATGATAACGGGCGCACCATTGCTGTGAACTATTGTACGTTCTATTTACCAACTCTTACAAGTTATAGTTGTTACAGGGACCATTCTTGTATCGGGTACCAAACCTTCATTGTTGTAACTGATATTTAATTAGCCAATCTTACTGGAACCATACCATTTGCACTTCTTTGATGGCTAGCTGGTACTGTATCAGAGTTTTGCATGCTGATATTGTTGCTGTAGATGACCATAGCTGTGTTGTGCATTGAATTAAACTATACATTTTTTTTTTATGTACTCTACTAACTTCTAAGAAGAGTTTGTTTTTGTCTGATTGGTCACTTGTAGGGTGTGACATGCAGTTTGATATGAAGTATGCATACTACAGCTTTTTGCAATCCATCAACCTTTATCGCCTTTCTTCAGTTGCTTCTACGCTGGGAGAAGATAAGCATGATACTAAACAAAATTGCAGCAGTTCTAACCCTGACTAATTACAGCATCCTTCTGCTTGTATTGAGTATGCTTAGTGTGATGTAAAACAACTTGGCAGCTTATGCCAAGCCATTTAAAAAAAAAAAACAAAGAAAAAGGAAAAAAAGAGAGTATGCTTAGAGTGCTTCACAGCTTCATATGCAGGCATTAGAGCTGAACTACCTTCTCTCGATCGTTTGTGAGTTGGAACTAGATTAAAAAACTTGTGAGCATGAAATTAACTTGTGTAGGGTATAGTTTATGATAATGGACATGGATTATTGTCGTAGGGCTAGTGAACTTGGCACATAATTTTATAAATTGATATTTGAAGGCGTTTTTTTTTTTTTTTTGATTTGAAGCCCTTAGGCAGTATCATTGAAGCAGCAGCATTACAATAGAGGTTACATCCGCTCATGATATAGAGTCAGCTTGAGCTGTAACACCTATACATTGAAGTCTACTGTTTTAAAATCATTTTCCACACTTCTATCCTGTCCTGAACATTGGCAAGGTATAGCCCACGTAGGAAAAGTTTTGGATGCGGGCTATATTTGCCAGTGTGTGTGCCTGTGTATTCTCCTCTCTCGGTATGTACTCACAGACGAACCCCGGGTGCGAAGTCATGATTTGGGCAGTACGTATCAGTATCTGGTATGCATGCCAATCTGCGGACTGAATTATTTGAAAGCTTCGCACTTGTTCAAAGGTTTTGATCAACAGTTGGCAATCAGAGTAGAAGGTGCAGTGCTGAACCCGTAATTCCTGTGCTGCCTGTGCTGCCATGAGTAGTGCCTGTGCTTCCATTTGGAAAGGTGAGTCCGGGGTTGCCATGTGCCTTATTTCATATCTGAGCATTCTGTTCATGTTGTATATTATATAAGCTGCTCCCCCATTGGTATTGGATGCGCCTTGGTTCCCCCCAGACCCATCTATCCAACAGTTACATGTTAAGCCATTCTCCCTTTGTACCCCTATTTCCCCTGAGGCAGCACTTTTATCCTGAGCAAATTCGTAGTGAGTACTGTTTTTGAAGTTGCATTGAAGAATTAGAACCAGAGCATCCGTTAGTGTCTTCTCGGGTTTGCAAACTTTGTTCTCGAAGAGATGCGTGCATCTAGCCTTCCAGATATGCCAACCTATTGACATGAACAATCCTAGTTGCGAGGTGCTTAGTCTTTCCCATAGTGTTAGCAAGCTCTCTTTCAATGGTATATGTGTTAGGTCATCAGTGCGTAGTCCCAGAGGTGAGCTGAACCACGTCGCACGTGCATGTGGGCAGAGGAATAGCATATGTAGGACATCTTCAACTGGGGCGCCACAGACCCGACAGTCCAGCTGTATTTTCTGTATTCGCCTTGCTAATGTCGCTCCCGTTGGTAACGCATCATGCATGAGTTTCCAGAAGAAGGTTTTGATACGGGGTGTGACCTCTTTATTCTTCCAAATAACTTTCCAAATCTTTGTTTCGGCCCCCGTGGCGACGTATCTAACGTCGGGGTGCAACTGATACATCATTTGGTAAGCCTTTTTGACAGTGAACTCCCCGTTCGATGCCCATGTGAACATTAATTTGTCCCGGATGCCTGGATACAGGATTACGTGAGCTAGCTCAGTCGCTATGTTGGTCGCCTGTTCACTTCCCACAAGGTCTGCTAATGCCGTCATATTCCAAGAGAGCGTGCTATGGTCAAACATGTCTGCTACCCGTCTGTTGTGTTGTTGCCTTGATGCCGCCATGTTGGATTGCCAATCTGTGTACCACGGTTGATTGTGCGCATGGCACGTTTGCCCGTCCCCTAGACTCCATTTGAAGGCGTTTTTGCTTCACCACAAATGCATTCATTCATATTATCTGTTTTACTATATAATATTACTACTTCCAGGATTGTCTTGAGCTCCGCTTAATTGTAAATAATTAATTTTGGTTGGGAGCTGGATCAACTTCTGCCATTTAGAAATTTTCTAGCTGAACCCAAAAGACCCAAATCCAACACATCATTCTTCTCCTTAATTTAACAAATATTTGAAAGCGCTTAGGCCTGTCTATACAGCCCTATTTGCAGCGCTAAGTAGCCTAACATTACAAATATGGAAACAAATCTGTTGCGATTCCAAAGGATCACAGGTTTCTAGTCCCAACCGTTCCTTCACTGGAATGCAGAAATCTAAAAAGAAATTAGTTTCTGTGTACGAATTTCGAAATATATAAATGGTTGGTATTGGAATCGCAGCAGATTTATTTCCTACAAATATGGGTCCCTGCCAATGTGTGCTAGAACCAAACTTTGGTTAAATCCAACCAATGATGAGTTGCTATGTGGATTGATTATGCAATACAATCTTGATGAAGAACGTTAAGTATTTATTTTTCTTAATTGTTAAATTGCATTTATTGAAAAAAAAAATAGAATTTCAATAAATTTTAAGATTTGTATGGCAAGATTAATTAGTGAAGGAAGACGCGAAGATAAAGTTTCTCATGCCCGCAGCCAGATCCACATCATAGCTTCTTTTTGTGGTGGTTCTTACGCTTACGCAAACAATATTTCAAAAATAAAATTGAAGGCTTTAACCAAACGAGAGAATTTAACGTGACTTCTCCTCCGTTGGTGAAGTTGGGTTTAATTAGAGAGATTCTAAATTAGTACTTAAATGGATTCCACGATTATTTAATCCAAAGTAATAAATAAAATTGAAGTAAAATATTAGTAGCAAAGAAAGAATTAATGTAGATAGAATGATACACATTGTCATTCGTTTGAGATCCTCTCAACCCACATCCATTCGTCGAACGAAATATTAAAATTTAATGAAATACAGGTAAAAATATGATGTAAAAATTAAAATAGGAATACTGGTTTTTGATTTAGCATTGAGAAACAATAACAAAAGGCACAACAAAGAAAAAAAGTGAAACTTCGAATTCCATAAAGATGGAAACATTCAAACTATAGTGAGCGCTGATTCCACCAAAGAAAAAATAAAATTTTCAGGCACAACCTTGGCTCAACACTACCACATGCATATGCAATATCCAAAGTATAGACGGTTGTTGATGAAAAGTAGGAGGAAGATTTGAGCTTCTTAAACAGTACTGTAATTGGTGCCTGGAGGTGGGTACTGGGTCCCGCCAACGCCCGAGGCCGGATACTGGGTCCCACCCACACCAGGTTCTGGATACTGGGTCCCACCCATACCAGGATCTGGATATTGTTGTTGAGTATGGGGAAATTGTGGAGTTCCCATAGCAATTCCATTTGCATATATAGCTGTAGGTTTACTCGCAGCATCGATGGAGGGGTTTAATAGGATGTATGAAGTAATTGAGAAGGTCATGGAAAAGAGAGCACATATAGCTGCACCGGCGAAAATACCAGGTTTTACAACATAGCAGTTGTCAAGGCTAGTTGTTTGGTTACCTGTGCCATTTCTGGCCGCACCTAAGATAAACAATATCACCGATATAGCAAATGTGATCCTGCATGTTGTGATGTACATTAAACAGCATATTATTATTCATTATCATATATAGGGAGCCTTTTGAGTGCTGCAGCTGATATTAAAAGATGAGCTAACTTACCAAGAAATTACAACAAAGACGAGGGCCAATGTTCGCTTGGTACCAAGAACGACTGGCGCGGTCGGATCTTTTTTGCAGCAGCCAGAACATCTGCCAAAGACAGTGACGAGGATCTGGGCCAACACAAGTAACATGGCAGCCGCTATTGCAGTCCCAAAAGCCGGGCTGCTCGGGTAATAGCATTCATAGTAAATATCAATGTACACGTCTGTATCCTACGATGCAACATAGACAGTAAAAATATTAATGTTATGGAAAGTTTAATATTTTTTGTTGTATTTCTACATAACAAATTGGCAGGCAGCAGTATATGTGGATGCTTAGTTTTGAATATAAGAGAAAATACATCCAGAACTCAGGAAATTCCCCAAATGCTTAAAATTTTTGCTTTCAATTTGGCAGGCTTCTTAATTAGCTTAGCCAAAGGAAAGTTTCATCTGCATTTATATTCATTTGTTTTCATTACAATTTAATTTTTGTATAATATGTTTCTCCAAATAAAAAAAAATGGATAATATATATAGGAGATAGCTGCAAATTTAGCCCTGTAGAACAAAAATCGAAAGAAAGGCCAGACGCAACACAGTTGCATATGTTGGAAACTGAGCACGTTCCTAGAAATTTCCCAAATCAAACATATGAAGATCGAACATCATATATATTTTTATCAAGTACAAGAGTTAGCACTTACTTTGATCTTAGTAACCTCTGCTGTGAAACCTAGAATGATACTGAGCAAACCAAGGAATCCTGAAACCAGAGACACATATAGCACTTGTTTATTCATGATCTCTCCCTAGATCTCTTTCTCTCTCTCTGTTTCCTTTTTTTTTGAAAAGCTTGGCAGAAGATCTGATCTCTCACTCTCTCTCTCTTATCTCTCTCGGTTGAGCGAGGGTTGAATAGACTTGTTTTTATTTCTCTTGAAGTATCTCTTATATGTCAAATGAAAGGCTATATAGAGCTAGGTTGGCTAATGCGAAGAAGTTGCCTATTTGTCATAACTTTGCTAGAATAAATAAATAAAGAAATACTTGACATAAAAATAATAATTAATAGAATGCTCTTAAGCAATATGGAGGCGCTATTTTTGATAATTAGACCACTCAATTTACTCTTCTCCAAAAAAAAAAAATTAATTAGGGTAGAAATTTAATTAAGATTGTCTCAAATACGTAAATTGAAATTATTAAATGCTATTTGAAAAAGAATAAAAGCATGACTTGACTTATTGTTTTTTTTACACTGATGTTTGAGAGTTGAATGCTCAATGCAAAGATTTTTTTTATGTTATTATATCAAATTTATTCTTAATTAATATCTTCCTATTTAGAAATAGATAAGTCTGTGCATTGTTAAAAAGAATGTAAAGTATGTTATGCTATAAAAACTTTTTGACATTAACAAAAAGATTTTATTTTGTTAATTTTTTTTTCTTTCTAATTTTGTATGTTTCAGCGGCGACTACTAAAGTTTAAGAAAAAAATATTTCATTAGTATTAAAATTTGTTGTTGTAAGGTATCAATAAAATTCATTATGTGAGGTTAGATTTTTACATCTAAATTTCATAAATAAAGTCTACTTTTAACATAGACAATTTTTTTACTATTAACATCTAAATTTTATCCGAAATTTTTATTTATAACATTTAAAAAAAATAATTAACCAAATAACCATCATTTCTGGTCAATTCTAAATCTAACAAGGCCGCAGAACACCGGAGCGGACCCATTTGGGGGCCGCCGCAGAATGCCGGAGCGGACCCCCATATGGGGCCGCACTATGCCGGAGCGGACCCTGTTCTTTATATCCCGAAAATGAGAGCGAAATTTCATTCCACACTCTCACACCTTCTCTCTCCTGAGTTAGCTCTCTGATCTGTAAGTTTTTTCTCTCTTCTTTTAAATTTTTTTATTTTTATTTCAGTAGATTAATAATTTAATTAGAATAATTAATTTAGCAATAATTAAATTAGAGTACTTTAATTAGAATAATTAATTTAAAATAATTAATTTAGTTAATTTTTAATTGTAGATTTCTTCTGTATTGAATTGAAAAAATGACTCTTATGGTATCCATCTACACTGGGGGGGATGTTTTAACAGGTCCTAATGAGGTTTACTATAGTATTGGACCTGTTACTGTAATTCCGGTATTGCCGGGTACTGATTATTTGAGACTTAAATCAAATATATGTCAAAATTTGGGGTTGGATCAGGGTCAGTATGACCTTAAAATTGATGCCAAAATTAGCATGCCGACTAGTTCGGCACAAACCTGGTTCCAACTATTTCCAATTCAAAATGAGAGAGTCTGGCAGGTATTATACAACCAAACCATGAGTTTTTCTGGGGTTGCATACACGATAATTGACCTATATGTGGAGGTTACCAGAGCCCGGCGTTCGAACCCAGTTATGAGGTTAATCCAGGGTCGTAGTCGGGGTAACTCATCCGGCTCTAGTCCGTTCCCCGTCCAAATTGACCAACCGTCCAATAGTCGGGCCCCAGTTCAGAGGGACCGACCCTCCCGTCGGGCCCCATCCCAGACTGACCAGTCTTCATCTAGTCGGACCGCTCATTGGGGTCAAACTTGTGATCCGGATGAATCCGATGAAGAAGTGGATCCGAAAATACTAGAGGCAGAGGAAAATTGGGGTCATATTGATCCTGAGGGTATGAGCAATTATTCTGACCAGGAAGATATCGGGCCTGTGCTCGGACTATTAAGGAAATTCAAGATGGATCGCGGGTTTCGGATAATGGATCGCGGGTTTCAGCACCCGATTCATGCTTTCAACGACACATCAGGATTTATGGAAGCCAATTCGGGTTTGTTTGGAAGTAGGGCAGAGTATGAGAATGAATTGTCCGAGGGACAAACATATGACTCAAAAGAGGCAATGAAGAGCGCAATTGCCAGGTTTCACATCCTTTGCAACAAAGAGGTAAAACCTACGCACAGTGACCGCGAAAATGAGGTTCAAGTGCAAGGACAGTTACTGTGGGTGGTACATACTCGCAAGGGCCACCGGTTATGGAACACAATGGCGTGTCTCCAAATGCCCAACACAACATTCATGCCACGCGGATGCGACAAGAACAGATCACGCCCAGTTGTCAGCTACTATGGTTACCGAGTGTATATCCGCTCACATGAGGAACGATGTCGACTTGAGTATTCAGGCTGTCCGAATTACTGTTGCTGAAAGGTACAACGGTCAGATACCGGCGTACAACAAACTATGGCGTGGCTGTGAGTTGGCAATAGCCCGTCAATTTGGCAGTTGGGAGGGGTCATACTCTCTTGTAGTTCCATTGTTGGAGGCAATCAAAAGAAGCAACCCAGGTACTACATTGTTCCTTCATTTTTTACGTCATTTCATTATCAATCAAAAATTCAAAATTGAACTTATTTTTTTAAATTTATTGACAGAAACATTGTTTGAGGTGACCTCATATCCCACTGGTGAACCTGGACCATGGAGATATTTTCATAGGGCGGCTTGGACATTTGGACCATGCATAGCTGCTTTTCAACATATCAGACCGGTCATCACCGTTGATGCATGTTTCCTGTCAGGCCGGTATAAAGGTAACTAATTTGATTGTTTTCACTTTATTTATTTTAGTTGATTTCGGCTCTTACAAAATTAATTTAATTGTTTTACCACAGGCAAGCTGTTGATTGCAACCGGGTACGATGCTGAAAACCAGCTCCTCCCGTTGGCTTTTTCACTGGTAGAATCAGAGAGTTATGACGATTGTGCGTGGTTTATGAAATGGTTGCGCCGTAATGTAATCTGCTCCAGATTCATGTGTGTCATCACTGATAGGGGAAAGGGTATCAAGAAGGTGTTCAGACAAGATGATATGGGGTGGAACGAGGAGGATGAGGATCAATGTGTTCACCGTCTTTGTGCTACTCATATAGCCGAACATGAAGAAGAACGGTTGCAGTGATAAGGCAATCTGTTTTTTTAGAATATGTGTGGCTAAGAGGAAGATGAGGAGATACGAGCAAGGAATGCAAGCAATGGGGCAGGCATGTGACATTGCCCTCAATTGGCTGGACGGTGTGGGTAAATATTTGGATCAAGATGAGAACGAGTGCCCCAAACCATGGAAGATATTCCAAGCACTGGACGGTGGTTACCGTTGGGGCATCATGACTACAAACGGGTCCGAGTCGCTTAATAATGTCTTCAGGTCCTTTCGTAGGCTACCGGTTGCAGCAATAATTGAAGACACATTTTACAAATGCATGACATGGTTTGCGCAAAGGAGGGCCAAAGAGGAATGGGAAGTCAGTCAAGGACAACAATTCTCGTGTCGTGTGCATCAGGTACTTTTATTTGTAGTTCTTTCTTCATAATTTTTAATGAACTTTGTTAAAAAAAATCTGACTTCTTCATTATTTTTTAATTTTTTATAGCTGATCAACAAACGATTCGAGAGGTCCGATAAAATGAAGACGCTGGGGGGCTTTGGAAACAACAACGAGTTCGAGGTAACCTCCACACATAAGAGAGTTCACGCTTTTATACCTGACGATTCTGGTCGGTTTACCAAGGCCAATTACAAATACACGGTGATAATCGGGGATGATCACACAGTAACTTGCACGTGCCAGGAGCCTCAATTGGAGAGAATACCGTGCTCTCATGTTCTGTCCGTGTCGTCTCCGAGGCATCGACCCTGGCGTCTTTGTAAGTCACTACTATCACATCCATATACTGATCAACACATGGAGCGCTCAATGGCATGTGTATGGAAATCAGTCGGAATGGCCTCAACACGATGGCCCGGTCCTTGTTCCAGAGAAAAAAAATATTTCTGTGGGCAGAAGACAGCACGACAGAATTCCGATGTGGATGGACGTTCTACATAATAGGAGAAGAGGACACCAAACCGGCCGAGATACACAAGAAAGACAAAACAGAGCTGCTCGAGCTGCACGAGATTGAGAGTTAATGTTGCTTTTTTAATTGTACTCGTAAAAATATTGTTTATTTTCGGTTAATTAGACGTATTTGTAATTTCCGATAACATTAGCATTGTTCTATTGTATGCTTATTTATATGGCTCCTTGTTCTATTGTAATGTTTCTTTTGATCAAACAAACGACGAACAACAATTTCAGATTAAACGACATTTCAAACATAAGTAATTACACACAACTTCCACTACAAACTTTATATTTTTGATAAAAATTTTCAAAACAAAATCATAATCGACTTCAGAATCAGATTAAAAAAAAATAAAAAAAAGGGTCCGCTCTGGCATAGTGCGGACCCGGGTCCGCTCCGGCATAGTGCGGCCCCATATGGGGGTCCGCTCCGGCATTCTGCGGCGGCCCCCAAATGGGTCCGCTCCGGTGTTCTGCGGCCGTGTTAGATTTAGAATTGACCAGAAACGATGGTTATTTGGTTAATTTATTTTTTTAAAATGTTATAAATAAAAATTTCGGAAATTTTATACATAAAATTAACATCTAAAAATGATAAGAAGCTAAGATTATTTCATTCTCTTTCAATAGCATTTAATAACTTTCTTTTACATATTAATTTGATACAGGTTTAATTAAGTTCTTACTACAATTAAGAGATTCTAAAGAAGAGTAAATTGAATATGAAGAAAAACTTTTTTCTTCAATAATCTAATTGTTGATCTCAAAATAACACTTCCCTCAGCAATAAAAGAAGCATTAAGAGAATTAATGACATCAACATGTATGTGTTGCAATTACATTTCTGGATATTCATACATGGTTGATACTTGCTTATGTCATCACTAAACAAAAAATGCAAACTCATACAAAAGTTATATGCTTATGTCATCACTAAACATGGTTGATACTTGCCTTAAACAATTGATATTTGTACATTTAAAGTAGAACTAGGGTGTTCTTAAGCTTACCAAATTTCTTTGCGAGCTTAACTAAAAAATCTATCGTATTGACTTCAAACGACGCATTCAAACCGTTAAAAACGACCTACTTTATGAGTGATGCGTTTTTATATCAAATTTATAAAAATTTTGAATTAATTTAGTATAAAGTCAAGCGGTAAAAACATAATGAAAAATAAACACATTAAAATTAACTTATAAATCATTTTTTTACCGCTTGACTTTATACTAAATTAGTTCAAAATATAGATTTGACATGTAAATGCATCACTCGTAAAGTAGATCGATTTCAACAGTTTAAATGTGTTGTTTGAAACTAATCCGATAAATTTTTGAGTTAAGCTCATAGAGAAACTTGGTGCACTTGATAGTTGAGAACACCATAGTTTTACTCATACATTTATACATAGTTGATACTTATCCAAATTAGGATTGGCATTTTACAAAAACTATTTAATAATAATTACCTCTTCAAAAAAATGTTTAACATGATTAAAATGAGGAGGGTTAAAAAACCTTTATTTTTTGTATCCATTATGATTCAATTTTTTAATAACTTAAAATTTAAAATTCAAAAATCAAAATAAAACGGTTATATTTGACCTATATCATTTTCTCTATGCACATGTAAAAGATTACGACATTTCGACTTTGTTTTGATCAGTATCAAGAGTTTGCAAAACTACACTGATATGAATAAATTATAGACGTTGATTTTTAACTTATTGATTCATATAAAACAATGATATAATATTTTGAGTGAGTTTATAGTACTATGCATTGCACGGATTGGTTCGTAATACATATTAATATTTCCGTTTTTAAAAATTCTAACGGTCGATCTGAACCGTTCAACATGATTTCCATATGAATATATACTTGCAAACTATATTTTATATTTTGTTAATTTTTTTACTATTTTTTAAGATAGGTAGAAAATCACTATTTTTTATGGTCCAAAATTTTCAGATCAAGTGATTTTCTATCTATCTTAAAAATAGTAAAAAAAATGCTAAGCAATATAAAATACAGTATGCAAGTACATATTCATATGGGATTATGTTGAACGATTACGAATCGACAGTTAGAATTTAAAAAAAGAAAATATTGATCTATATTACGGACCAATCCGTGCTATGCATAGTATCATAGACTGACTTTAATTTTTTTTGTACATGTAGAAAAAATAATATAGAATAACAGTTTTATTTTGACATATAAGTTTTAAAAATTTGTTATTAGAAAATTAGAAACTAAAGATATGATAGAATAGAAGTTTTAAAAAAAATTAGGCATTTAAATCCACCTTTTAATTAATTGGCACTTGTTCCCAGAATAAAATTAGCATTAATTTTGTTTATAACAAAATGAATGACGTATCATTTCTTTATTGGTGGTCAAGTCAACGATATTTATCACACCTTATTTTTCTTATATCTATTGGACCATTGAGCTAGTTTATATGGCTGTCATAATTTTTTTTTTAAATTATGTAATTATGATCGAGTATATAGACAAGTTATATATGATGACAAGTTGACAACTTGTAAATTCCTAATAATTTACAACGGCTATATTCAAACCATGATTAAATAGAATTAGAGTCCCCCATACTTTGCGGCGGCCCGAAATACTCCAGCAATTCAAATTTGACAATCTCATTATTTAATTTATAAATATATAGTGAATAAATAAATGATTATATATATGTTATTAAGTAGCAGGTGTAAAATATCTCTTATTCTTATTAAGTAACAGTTGATCTGAACCGCTCAATATGATCTTCATAATAAAATATGCTTGGAGACTAAATTTTATATCTTTTAGAATTTTTTTACTATTCTTTAGATAGGTACAAAATCACTGTTTTAAGGAGATTCTGGATCATCCGAAAAAGTGATATTGTACCTATTAGTAAAAAAAATTTAAAAAATATAAAATTTGATCTCCAAGCATATTTTATTAAGAAGATAATGTTGAGCGGTTGATCGAATATTCGGACTTTGAAAACAAAGATTAAGAATGTAAAAAATATTGAAGCACAAAATCGTAGTGCATTTGAATCCTCCTCAATAAGCTAATGATATTTTATTTCATGGATTTATCCTCGATACATTAAAAAAAATTATATGAACTCACTAATAGTGGCGGAGCCCCGAAATTTTTATTAATATCCAAAATTAATAAATAATTTACAAATTTACACCTTGATGCGCTGGATTTCGAAAAATGTCCAAACTGGAGATTAAATTTCCAGTTTTATACAAACATTCCGCAAAAAAGAATTCCGGTTTTAGGCATTCCGAAACCGGAGAAAAAATTTCTAGTTTGCCTAACCGGAGATTAAATTTCCGGTTCTAAGTTTTTTTTAATTAAACAGAAATGTTCATAATTTATTTTTTGTATTGAAATATTAGAAATTTTTTATATATTTCTTTGAAAATATATGGAATACTATATAATTTGATTTATTAGATTTATAGACTGCGACAAATAATCTGGATCAATATTTTTCAGGCCGGATTTTTTGTGGCTGTAAAAAAAATTAAAATATTTCTTTGTGTGTTATTAGAAAAAAATAAAAATTTGAATCTGAATTATTGATTCCGGTTCAAAATTTATTTCTTCTATTTAAAAAAAAAGTTTGTCGGGATATGAATTTCCCAGGTGAAGCGACAGGGAAATAAAACAAAAAAGTTTGGAATTCCACTCTGTTTTTGGATTCTTCTACTCTGTTTTATTAAAAAAAAAATTAAAACCGGAAAATTTATTTTTCGGTTTTGAAATTTCAAAATTAAAACAGAATTTTTTTTTTCTGGTTTTGGAATTCCAAAATCAAAACCGCAATTATTTTTTGCGGTTTCGGAATTCCAAAACTGAGAAAATAAATCCGCGGTAATTCGGCCTAAAACAGGGAAATAAATCTGCGGTTTGAGCAGTTTTCGAAATCTTATCAAACCGAGTGTAGATTTTAAAATTTAATATTTTTTTTTGGATATTAATAAAAATTTTGGGCGGAGCCACATGGACTCATAAAAAGCCACTTGTATAGTTGTATATCCCAGATTCAATTTGGGCCTACGGGTATGTTTGACAAAAAAAAAAAATCTTTTCAAAATATGTTTTTTTGTCATTTTTTTCAGAAAAAAATATAAACATATGTTTGTGTTTAAAACAATAATACAATTATGTCATATACTTTGGAAATACTGCCCTACTCAAATTTTTTTTTTTTTTGGCTCCGTTTCTACTCATCATATCAAATACTGATCAAATACTTGTCTTATTAGTTTCTAAGGAGAACGGAGTAGGTCCGATGCCAATTGGACCTACTTTTAGGTTCAACGAGCATGATGACCGTCCGATTTAATTTAAGATTTGTGCGCACGAAAATTGAAACAGACACACACGAAGTTTAAAGCGTTCTGCACGAATCTTAAAGCAAAACGACGGTGATTAAACCCATCGAATCAAAGTAGGTCCGATGCCCATCGGACCTACTCTCAAGTGGTTTCTAAGTACTTGTGTATGTATAATTCATTACTAAATACAAATTGAAAGGAAAGAGCTAAAACCAACCTTGGCCACAACGAACAAAATATCTGGAATATAATATTAATTAGACTTCTTTTTAATCTTAATCATTGGCTTCATCTTAATTAAATATAGTATATAGCAACGCGGATCAGATTAAATGAATTAGGGGTGAAAACGGGTATGATATTATCTGACCGAATTCGGATCCGTATTCGGAAGATACGGATATTTGATATTCGAATATCTATGCAGATAGTGGTACGGATATGATTTTGAATTTTAATTATCCGTATCCGAATAGTAGATATATACCATATAATTTAATATATATTATGAAAATATTTATATATATATCTACGAATATCCGATATTCGATCTGTATCCGTATGTATCCGTCTAATATCCAATCCATAGAAAAAAGAATGGATACATATATGGTTTTACCATTATCCGATCCGATCCGTGAATGCGTGTTAGAGCATTTTCTAGTAAAAATAGGGATCATGTTCGTATTTCATTGATAATTACGGTTGCATATGAGTTGTAACAATAAATAAATGAAAGATAATTTGTTCAAAACAGTTAAGCTAAATAAAAATAAGGAAAACTGACAAATCGAAGAAGTATATAAACAGGATTCAAATCTGCTGAAATCCCAATGCATGAACAGTGTCCTGGAATTTCTGAAATCTAGAATCCAGCCGTTGAACTGTTTCGAGATACGTGCACAGAAAAACTAGCTGTTTCGAAATGCGTGCATAGAAAAAGTTGAACGGTTAGACTCGAAATTTCAGAAATTTCAAAAACACTGTTCATATATTTTGAATTTCAGTTGATCTGAATCCATATAAACAAGTCAAGTGGGTGACCTAGAGAAAGCTCCTGCCAATTGTATCAAAAACTGACGGGTCACCCTACCAAATTCCTCATGGGGCCTTAATTAGGCAGCCTGGCTCCCAGCTAGCTAAGTAATTATTATTCTTTGCTTTCAGATTGAAATCAATAATGCGCGGATTAATTTGTTCAAATAATCAATAAAAAAAAATACTAAATCAACTTAGATTACTTTGATTTTTACAAAAAACTATCAGTATTGAATTTTTGATTCAGTAGTCTCAGGGATAAACCGAATCAGTGCCACACCACACGCTACACCGAAGATCCCATAGAAAAAACTCATGTACCGAAGTTAGGATTCAGTATAGGGGATGTAGTACCAAATGTTAGCTTCGGTACATGGTGTTTTTTGTTTTGTTTTTTAATTTGAATGTATCGAAGTGACAGGTCAATAATTCGGAGATCTTTTATATGTTATTTGAATGTTAGCTTCGAAGAATCATTATACGGAAGATTAGGGTCAAACACAATTGGAATTTGGGAAAATTATCGCACGCACATGGGTGCCCGAGAGAAACCGCTCAAGTCAACCTTTAAGTCGATCCTTTAAGATCACACAATCCCGCATTGACCGCGCGCGTAGACTTGTAATATTACAAAATTCTAATTGCGCCAAACATGAAACGGTAAGTAGTATATCTTCAATTTGTAATAACAACGTGATAATAAGTTGCAATTTTGGGTGTAATTTAGGTCTCTCTTGTTCGAGGAACAGAGATGACAAATAAGTCATAGTTCGACAGTTTGCATGTATGTGTTGAGGAAAAAAAGAGCTAGTTGATTAAATATTGCTGGCAAGTATAAAGAACATTTTTATATGATAGTATTCTTTTTAACAATTCCAATATTTAGTGAAGTTAATATTTAGAAAATTAAGTTGGTAAATGAGAAAATTTTAAATAATTTATAAACACAAGTAAAATGCAAATTCAGACATATATAAAGTGTTAGTCTTTAGTATATAGAAAAATATCTCCATTCTTATATTAAACACGTAGATGTCCTGATCTGCCAACAGCTGTGATTAAAATATAAAATTTTAGATTGCATATTAGCCCTCCAATCAAATAATTTATTTTCTTTTGATTTTATGCATCTTTTTGATTTTTTTTTTACATGTAGAAGTCTAAATTTATTTAGACACGTACTCGCCACATATAAATTGTATTATTTTTCTGATTGGTACTCGTTTCTTTTCATTTCTTAAATGTCATTTAAAAACTTTTAGATTTATTGATAATTGATAGGTCATGTCTTCATTTTTTTCTATTTTTATACTGTTTAAGAAATGTTATTTCTCATTCAATATAATATTTTGTATGAGATCTTTTTATGACAATATGTCAAAATGATAAAAAAAAGTATGTCATTTAATATGTCAAGTTATTTGTTATTTACTTTTTTTTTTATGAAAATATGTCATTTTGTATGTGATATTTTTTGTTATCTTATAATATGTCTCTGTTGCAACGAACATACACAATACAGTAGAAATCATTATTTATTCGATCAGGTAATTTAAATTTGACGAGAAACTTTTTTTACTAGGATATTATTATAATATTATAATTATACATAAACAACGACATCTATATATAGCGAGAATCAAGTATGCTAAACACATGAAATATTTCCCTTTTCCATTCTATTTAAGTGTTAGAATCAATATTTCAATAATCATTCAATTTCACAATCTAAATTATAAAATTCTTACCAAAAAAATGTAAAATTAATTATATTTTTTTATATTATACTTAGTTTATCTAATAGTCAAACTCAAATTTGTAAGTTAATTACTTCTCTAAAAAATGGTATACTGAAAAAAAATTCTCACTTATAATTTATAAATCATAAACTTATATAGAAACTGACACATTAATGTAGAGAAATAAAGAGAAGGGAAAATACATAACTGAGGCTATGGTAGTATGCATATTACTGGCTTGCGCTATGGATTTATATTTTTATTTTTAAAGTTCAAACTGTTGATCGGAACCGTTTAATATAATCTTCATGTAAATTTGCCTGCAAACTAAATTTAGAATTTTTAGAATTTTTGTACTATTGATAGATATAAAATCACTTGATATTTGAAAATTCTGAACATTTCAAAAGAAGTGATTTTTTGTTAAAACACTAGTACAAAAATTCTAAAATATATAAAATTGGGTCTTCAAGTACATTTTTATATGAAATCTTGTTTAACTATTTGAATCGATTGTTTGAACTTTAAAAGTAGAAATTTGAGTTTATAGCACAAGTCAATCTATAAAATGCATATTACCATAGCCTCACTTAATATATATATATATATAGAGCTGGGCTATGGTGAGTTGTGAAGTAAGATGTCATTTTTACTTCACGCTCATATTTTTATTTTGAAAATCCAAACAACTGATCCGAACCGCTCAACATGTTCTCTATATTAAAATGTGCTTGGAGACTAAATTTTACATTTTTTGGAATTTTTTTACTATTTATTAAGCCACTTTGAAAATCGCTGATCCGGTGGTCCAGAAAATTTTACTGTTTTTTACTGTTCACAGTGGATCAGCGATTTCAAAGTGGCTTAATAAATAGTAAAAAAATTCCAAAAAATGTAAAATTTAGTCTCCAAGCACATTTCAATATTTAGAAAAAGTTGAACGGTTCGGATCGGTTGTTTGAATTTTCAAAATAAAAATATAACGTGAAGTAAAACAACATTTTACTTCACAACTCACCATAGCCTATCTCTCTCTCTCTCTATATATATATGAGAATGGCTAATATACAAACTTTTGTTCATGGACTCAAGAACAAACGGTTCGGTTCTCCCCTTTTCAAAGTTCAAACAGTCGATCCAAACAGTTAGATATTAAATCTATATTAAAATGTACTTGGAGACCAAATTTTTCATTTTTTAGAATTTTTTTTACTATTTATTAAGCTAGTTTGAAAACCGCTGTTTTTTTAATGGTGCATAAGTTTAATAAAATCAGCGGTTTTCAAACCAGCTTAACAAATAGTAAAACAAATCTAAAAAATATAAAATTTGGTCTCCAAGCACATTTTAATATAGATTGAATATCTAATGATTTGGATCAACTGTTTAGACTTTGAAAATCAAAGAACCCAACCGTTTGTTCCTGAGTCCAGAAACAATGTATATTAGCCATTCTCTCTCTATATATATATTGATTACCAGAAAAAAACTTGAAGAAAAGGAAAATGAACAAATCTAATTAAAACACCGATCCATAGAATGGCTCGTTGATTTAGCTATAGTCAGGAGACTCAGGATACACTTAATTTTTTTTTTTTTTGGTTGAAAGCCCGTAGGCAATTGCATTGATAGAACAAGGTACAAAGAAGCTGTTACATAAGATGAGACCACTAGTGTCTGTGAAAAGTATACAGCTAAAACAGAACTATAAACGCACAGAGATATGAGCATCCAGGGGACGCTAATTGATCATCTTTGCTTGAGTAGAGTGGAGATTGGCCTAGTGATGGTTTCCTCCGTACGCATATCACAGCCTAAAAAGCACTGAATCCAACCAGACCGGGAACTGAATCGACCGGACTAGGACAGTCACCCATCAGCTGCGAAGGCACTGAATCAAACTAGACTGTGAACTAAATCAAACCAATCCAGGACAGTCACCTCTAAAGAGTTCTGAAATCCAGAAGGCACTGTATCAAACTAGACGGTGAACTAAATCAAACCAATCCAGGACAGTCACCTTCTAAAGAGTTCGGAAAGACAGATGAAGAGGCAGAAAGCAACACAAAAATAACGCACAACATCATCATCACAAAAGCTAAACATTTATTTCCTAATTAACAGAAAGTAGATAAAAAGTAGTACTACAGGAGCGCCATCGCGTCTGGAAGCCAAGCGGCAGACGAAGCGGCGGAACAAGCAGCACAGGGGTACGGAGCCAGCAGCAAGGAGGTGGATCGGAGAGGCGGAAAAGGGAAGAGGTGGGACCGGGGGCCGGTGTAGGCGACCAAGCAGCCAGGAGGCGGAGCTGGCGGTGCTGGGCGGAGTTGGGGAGGTGGTGCTGGGCGGAGGTGGAGAGGCGGTTCTGGGCGGAGTTGGAGAGGGGGGGGGGGGGGGGGGGGGCGAGAGGCTAGGGTGAGTCGGAGCGGAGCTGCGGTGGGGAGATCTGAGGCGGAGTTGGAGAGGGGAGGCCGGGGGGGGGGGGGGGGGTGCTGGGGGCGGAAAGCTAGGGTTTGCGTACTCGACTCTCAAAACAGCAGCCTCCTATAGTGCTTTAGATGTGATACACTTAATTTGGTATTGTTGTTTAGGTGTTGAAATGGTCAAAGGTCATAATTCAGTACTCATTAATGTGCAGTGTCGGGGTTGTAAAA
Source organism: Carex parvula (assembly GCA_025461045.1). Lineage (NCBI taxonomy): Eukaryota > Viridiplantae > Streptophyta > Magnoliopsida > Poales > Cyperaceae > Carex > Carex parvula. The sequence continues at coordinate 735,304 of JAJGRW010001003.1, read as the reverse complement.
ACCAGCTGTTAATTAGTTCATTACTGAGCCCTTAATTATTAACTTACTATCAACTCTTTTGAGACGTAGCCGAAATTTTTAGGGAGAGCCTAGCTATCCCCCGTCAACCATCCCCCATTTCATCCCGTCAGTTGTATTAATTAAGTGGGGGATCGCATAACTGTCAGCGTATTCTAAGAATTTGCAGAAAAGTATTCATATGTAACACAACTAGTATTCATCAATATATATGAAGATATTTACATTTGCGATAAAAACATATTTGGATATATTACAACAAGAAAGTAGGGGACCACAAACAACATGTGTGGAGGACCGCACAACTGTCAGAGCATTAATTAAGTGGGGGACCGCATAACCGTCAGCGCATTAATTAAGTAGGGGGACCGCATAACCTTCAGCTCATTTTAGAAATTTGCAAAAAAGCATTCATCTGTAACACAACTAGCATTCATCCATCTATATAAATGTATTCATCTTTGCAACAGAAGCATATTTGGACACATCTATCACTCATCTTTTACACGTTTTTAGAGATGAGTTTTTTTTTTCTCCGTTCAATCTAACCAATATTTCTGACGATCTGTGAAGAATTTTGTAAATCTAAAACCACGAATGTCTTCTACACAATTTTCTCTTTCAAATGAGATCCATGATGACATACTTTCGAGTTGTCCGTTGCACAAGTATTCATATATCGTCACAAGTATTCATCTCTCATCGAGCAAGTATTCATTATCGTCGTGTAAGTGTAAAGTATTCATCTATATAAGTTAAAATATTTATACTTAAGATATTAAGTATCCATCCATAAACGTTGAAGTATTCATCTCTAAAACATCAAGTATTCATTCATACACCTCTATTTTTTTCAAAATTTGTTTTTCTGTCATTTCTTAGTACTTAGTACGCACTGGCCTAATTCACCATTAATGAAGCTTTGTTCTTTGCAAATAACTCGCTACTGCATGAGAAAGAGAAACATAGACATGACGGATCTGACCCGGCAGTCGACAGTGATGGACTTAACCCGGCGGAGGCGGAGGTGGGAGAGAGAGGAGGCGGAGGCCGAGAGGGAGATGTGGGAGAGGCGGGCGGAGGTGGAGAGGGAGAGGTGGGAGAGGTGAGAGAGGGAGGGAGAAAGAGGAAAGAAATAAATGGAGAAAATTGGGTAATTAATTTGTAGGGCTATTAGGTAGTTAGAATTTGTAATTATAGTTAGAAAATGTAATTAGTTAGTTGGGAGATGAAATGGGAGATGGATAGATGGGGAAGATATAATTACCCAAATTTTTATTGGTATCCTCAGAAAACAAAAATTTCAAAGTTATCCTAATTTAAAACAAATTCTATAAATGCCCCTACTGCTGACTTTCCAGTAATATAGACTTCATAGAGCGGTCCAGCGGTTATCTAGTGAGGTCTACCGCTGCAAAAACCAGCGGTAGCCTATTTCCCCATCAAACGGTTACAAACTGTCCATCTCTCAATCACTATTTGTGTGTCCGTATATGGGCGGAGCACTTAACGCTAAGAAGGATGTAAAATTATTATTTAGCTTAAAAATATAAGGAACAAAGCATACTTATTTGTCCCCACAATATATAGGAATTGATAATTCTTGTCCGTCCTTTGCATCTTTTTTTTTATTTTAATTTTAATTTTGGCATATGAATATCTAAGGATTTAATTTCAGAAATATTATGTTATTTTAATGAAGGTTTGATTTTTCTTTATATTGCGTCTTTACGTGAGAGACAAGATGTATTACCATATTATCATACCTATGTAACAATTAATTATGTTTATTTTATACCGGTTGAACTATCATCCCTTTCTTGTTCATAAATAAACGTTGCCCTCAATTCTGACAGTACACTACTACAAAAAATACATTTACTATTGCCTCTTTACCATTGGGTGTCCTTCCGCACGGACAGTGTATGTAACCAGGGGCAGCGATGTAATTAATTCGAACTTTTTACCATCGGGTGGAGTTGAACCAACCAATGGCGTTGATGGACTCCTCATTTGCCATATGTTTTTTATATCCTACCGTTGGTTTTGAGTGTCTCTGCGATATCGGTTGGGTTATTGTACCGATGATGTAGATGTGGTGATCTTTACCATCCGTGATGTAGATGAGCCGTTAGTATTAGTTTGATCAATACCAACTCTAGTTTTTTTTTGAATCGATGGGATGTTCTAAAGGGATTATTAATTAAGTTTAGAGATATATGGTGCAATTATAATTGATGAGATAATTATTTAATAACATACGTACATGATACCAATTCAAAAGAAAATTAACTAAAGATTAACTTGCTCCTAATATTTTTTGTGTTATAATCATTAACAATATATAACACACATTAATTGCATGCACAAATGCATGTATTTAATTAAGATTCATCATTCAACATTAATTGTCATAATTCTAAAAATAATGGAACATATATTTACATGTACTGATAGGTGTAAATTATATACACCGTCGATCTAGTTTTTATCATAAAATAACACCAAATATCTTGTATTTTGAATATAAAGTGAATAGAAAACACCTAGAATCAAGTTACTGCGTTCGCTCGACTTTACAATGCAGGAAACGATGCAAAATGAAGAAAAGGTCTCCCAGTGCGGACGCACTCAGTACTTAGACAAATTTCCAGCATCGCAGAACTTCACAGACAAAAAGTCCGAGCGTAATGCGTCCGCAGTCACCTCCAGTGCGAGTGGGGTCATACGCACTCAGTACTTAGCCGATTTTTGCAACTTTCAGATTCTTCAGGAAAATAGAAAATTCCAAGGCCAGTGCGGACGCACTCAGGAAAATACACAGAAAATCCAGAAAAGGAAACTTGGAACCAAAGGGAAATTGGAGCCAGTGTGACTCAGACCACCCGCACTCACCACCAGTGCGGACGCACTGGACTCGCAGAAGGCCAAAAATTCGCATTTTCAAGAGGTTTTCTATTTTTGGCACATCAGGGACACATTTTAGAAGGCCAAAAATAGACATGGCAGTCTGAGGAGTGCACCCACTAACTCCACTTCTATCTTCTAAATTAAGCAAGATCTTTGGCTATAAAAGGGGAAGAATTTCATCTCTCTCAGGATCGACTATCGAATCCACTATTACATATCCATTTTCCACAAATTGAGAGAGAGAGATCTGCAGAAATTCTCGAAGTTCCAAAGGCTTTTCAAGGAAGGAGAAGAAGAAGATTCAAGCAAGGAGTCGGCAAGATCGAGGTTTTGGATCTAAGAAAGGGTGTAATCATTTCTTTATTTCATTTCTTATTGTTTTTGCCAAACTTTGTTATGGATCTCTCCAAGAGAGAGTAGTTCTCTTTCTAGGGGTTTAGGTCAATGCATGAACTTGTTTAATTCTATCTTATTCGGATATTTGTTTTTATTATGATTGTTTTATCGGATTTGATTGTTAATTTCTGTGATTTATTATTTGTGCTAATTACATAGTTTCGTACTTGAATTGGACAAGTCCCGCTTTGGATTCGAAAGAACCAAAGTAGTTAGGATGGGATAGGAGAGTACCAAATTATCAGCATAAATACCTTAGGATTTGAATTAGAAGTGACCGTACTTTGATATCCAAACCGGAACTATAGAAATTAGGGTTAGGGTTTGGTGAAGAACGACCGTGAAGTCAAACCCATAATCAGGACACCTTAGAACAAATATTGATATATACTTTGGAGCATGTGACTTAAATATCCCTCTAGGTTAGTGACAGCCCTAGAATTTGAGGAACATTAATCCATCCACCCAAAGTATTTGTATCAATATTTGTTCCAAAGGCTAACAAGAGCTTAATGGGTCTAGATAGCTAGGGTGAAGAACGACCGTGAAGTCCGAAACTATCTAGGCACGTTATTAATTCACGACAGTGACCCTTTTTAATATTTTAGGTTAGAAACCTCATCAAATCAAACATGAATTCAAACGAACCGAATAAATAGAATTAGCAAGGAATTGTAGACCGAATGCCCCTAGATCTCCTTAAACTTGAAAACAAACCAATCTTTCTTTTCTTTATTTCATTTACATTTATTGTTTGAAACTCCTCTCTTCCGGGTATTGAACCCAAACTTAGGATTTTAGAACAAAACCCCCCTTTTACTTTATTGTTTAGTTTTAGAAGTAATTTTCTTTAATTAAAAATTAGTATTTCCCTATCTCCCTGTGGATCGATACCTAAATACTACAATCGATAGGTTGTGCGCTTGCAACTAACATATTCATTGAGTACGAAGGTTTATAAATATTAAAAACCTAAAGAGTACAAAAATCCTATACCTAAAATACTCAACATGTACCCATCGAAAATTCAAGAAATATTAATTGTACATAACATTCATGAACATATATATAGACTGAAATATTTAATATATATGCAACATTCATGCATACACAAAATACACAACATGTATTAATACAAAATATAGTCCTGAACATATCTAGTATAACAACAAACTCTTCTCGACATGTACAGTGTCGAGTCCTGTAGCTTCCAATTCTACAACTCCCCAATCCCACCAACTATAACTATCCATTCCTCCATTATACGTTCTATATATATGATCGCCAAAACCATTCATTATACGATAGTTTCTAAAATTTTGCAATTCTCTTGTACCAAGCATCAAATATTTCATCACTCGCCACACCATGGTATCAAATCTCCAGCACTTGACCTCAACCATCTCAAGATTTCTTCTTATAGATGCTTGAACCAACCCCGGGATTGTTGGATGTACAACTATATCCTCAACTAGCAGAGCATAACAGTACTGCAACAAATTAATAAATGATCAATTGATAACTATATATATTTTTACTTTAACTTACAACAATTAATTAAATGATGAAAGCTATATATTTATTAAGTTGGAAAAATATACTTACACAATTCTCATGTTGTACTATTGTGAACTTTATCAAGTTTGGACAACTCTTTATGATCCAAGTTTCCATTTGTAAAAAAAATACGTACAAATGGAAACAGTGACAACCTTCAGGTTATCAAATTTTGGGATTCTTGGCGGCAAAACTGTCATTGGCAGTTCCTATATATATATATATATATATATATATATATATGTAATTAGGGATAATAATATACAAACACGAGTCAGAATAATTAATTATGCTATAAATTGAATTCAGGACACCATGCATGCATGCATGCAATTAGCACACCAATTAATATGCATATGCAATTGGGGACCTTCAAACTATATATGTGGGTCAATCATATAAAATTACACCAACATGCATGCAATTAATTCAGGACCTTGAAACTAGCAATGTGGATCAATCTTGTAAAAATCACCCCATGCATGCAAATTTGTTGAGAAATAAAACACTAGCCTCAGAAGATTCATCACACACGTAGTTTAGGCAACAAATAAACTAGCCTCTTGTGTATAGCTGTCAAGCCATATTTGATACCTAGTTTAATTATAATAATCAGGCAACAATCCAACATATTAGGAAATAAGCCAACGGCTAATTGAGATAAAGGTTTTACAAAATATCCATGTAACAGTTAATTGTAAGAATCAGAACAAATAAACATAATTCATTCTTCGTTTGAAAAATCTTCAAAATTAGCACACCAATATTCATGCAATGAGCGCACCATATTTGCAATTCATGACTTTAAAACTATAAATGTGGATCAATCATATAAAATTGAAACTGATAATATATATGATTGGGAATCTATTTATTTACAGTACCCAACATTTTCATCACGCCCTTCTTAGCATGTTCATCACGCCCTTCTTAGCATTCTCTGAAAAAGCATGAAAACTTGTAACTGGGTCGGACATGTTCATCAGCGCTAGGAGCTGGACCGACTGCATTTTGAACTTTCCTAGCTAAAACCAAAAGACCCAAATCCAACACCTCGTACTATTCGCATTAATATAACAAATATTTGAAAGCGTTTAGCTTAGTAGGTCTATACAGCCCTATTTGCAGCGCTAAGCAGCCCAACCTTACAAACATGGGTCCTTGCTAATGTGTGTTGGAACCAAAGTAGATCCAATCAATGATGAGTTGCTATGGGGATTAATTATGCAATACAATCTTAATGAAGAACGTTAAGTATTTATTTTTCTTAATTGTTACATTGCATTTATTGAAAAAAAAAAATTAGAAGTGCAATAAATTTATATGATTTGTATCAGGGGCGGAGCCAGACTTTCAGACTATGGGAGTCAAACGTGAATGGGGGTCAAGCATATCAAAATTTTATACTACGAATGAGGATCAATTTCACACTATCCATAATATTTTAGTTAAATAATATTAAAATAAGATATAAATACAAAAAAAAATTGAAAATGAATGGGGGTCAATTGACCCCCATTCACTGTACGTGGATTCGCCACTGATTTGTATAGTAAAGGAAGACGCGCCGATAAAGTTTCTCATGCCTCGGATTACCCCAGGTACCTGATTCAAGCAAATTGGAAACGGATGGTCTAGGATCGTTCTTTTAACTTGGCACGAATCTCAAAGCACAAATAATACTGGCCTTGCGCCATCCCCAAATAGGCACCATTTTGAGTTAATCTAGACCGCCCGTTTCAATTTGCTTGAGTTAGGTACCCGGGAGGATTCGGATTCTGCAGCAAGATCCACATCATAGCTTCTTTGTGTGGTTGTTCTTACACTTAGGGCCTATTCGGCACCTTACTGTGCCCGTGGGAAAAAAAATTTCACTTTGATTGAATTTTTTTTCTCCACGCGCACAGTAAAATTTAGTTCAATTTCTGTGCCCACACCCATTCCCATTCTTGCGCCGAACAGGCCCTTACACAAACAATATTTCCAAAATAAAATTGAAGGCTTTAACCAAACGAGAGAGTTTAACGTGGTTTCTCTTCCGGTGGTGAAGTTGAGTTTAATTTGGGAAGATTCTAAATCAATACTTAATGGATTCCTCGAGAATTTAATCCAAATTATTTTATAAAATTTAAGTAAAATATTAGTAGCGCACATTGTCATTCCTTTGAGATCCTCTCAAATCACATCCATTCGTTGAACGGAATATTAAAAATTAATGGAAGCAGTATTATGTAAAAATTAAATAGGAAAACAGGTTTGATATAGCATTGAGCAATAACAAAAGGCACAACAAAGAAAAAAAGAAGTGAAACTTCAAATTCCATAAAGATAGAAACATTCAAACTTTATAGTGAGTGCTTATCCCACAAAAGAAAAAGAAAAATATCACCAGGCACAACCTTGGCTCAACACTACCCACGTGCATATGGAATATCCAAAGTATATGTGGTTGTTGATGAAAAGGAGGAAGGTTTGAGCTTCTTAAGCACTGTAATTGGTGCCTGGAGGTGGGTACTGGGTCCCGTCAATGCCCGGGGCCGGATACTGGGGGCCACCCATACCAGGAGCTGGATATTGTGCTTGATTTGGGGAAAATTGGGGAGTTCCCATAGCAATTCCATTGGCATATTGCATACCAGTGGGTTTACTCGCAGCATCGATGGAGGGGCTTAATAGGATGTATGAAGTAATTGAGAAGGTCATGGTAAAGAGAGCACATATAGCTGCACCGGCGAAAATACCAGGCTTTAGAACAAAGCAGTTGTCAAGGCTAGTTGTTTGGTTACCTGTGCCATTCCTATCCGCACCTAAGATAAACAGTATCACCGATATAGCAAATGTGATCCTGCATGTTGTGATGTATGAAACAGCTTATTATTATTCATTATCATAGGGAGCCTTTTGAGTGCTGCAGCTGACATTATAAGATGAGCTGACTTACCAAGAAATTATAACAAAGACGAGGGTCAATGTTCGCTTGGTACCATAAACGACTGGTACGGTAGGATCTTTTTTGCAGCAACCACAAAATCCGCTAAAGACAGTGACGAGGATCTGGGCCAATACAAGAAACAGCATTGCCGTTATTGCAGTCCCAAAAGCCGGGCTGCTCGGATAATAGCAATAAAAGTCACCAATGTATACATCCGTAGCCTACGATGCAGCATATATAGACAGTACAATTAATATTGTTATAAAAAATTTAATATATTTTGTAGCATTTCTACATAACAAAATTGCAGGTAGCAGCATATGTGGATGCATAATTTTGAATACGAGGAAATGCATCGAGAACTCAGGAAATTCCCAAATGCTTAAAATTTTGTTTTCTTATTTCTATTTGGCAGGTTTCTTAGCCAGCCAAAGGAAATTTTGAATCTGCATTTGTATTCATTTGTTTTCATTACAACCAATTTAGCCTGTAGAACAAAAATGGAAAATAAGCTAAGGCCTGATGCAACACAGGTGCAGATGTTGGAAAATGATCACGCAAGTAGAAATTTCCCTAATAAAACAGATGCAGATCGAACATCATTAATATTTTCATCAAGTTAGCACTTACATTGATCTTAGTAACCTCAGCTGTGAAACCTAGAATGACACTGAGCAAACCAAGGAACCCTGAAACCAGAGACACATATAGTACTTGTTTGTCCATGATCTCTCTCTCTCTCTCTCTCTCTCTCTCTCTCTCTCGGTTGAGCTAGAATCAAATAGACTTGTTTTTGCCTCTCTTGAAGTATCTCTTATATGTCAAATGAAATGCTAGGTTGGCTAATTAATGCAAAGAAGTTGCATATATATATAACCATGCTAGAATAACTGAATAAATAATACAAAGATACTTGACATAAAAAATTAATAAATAATAGAATGCTCTTATGCAATAAAAGAAGCATTAAGAATTAAGAGAATTAATGGTGACATCAAATTGCCATTAATGTGTTGCCATTACATTTCTGGGAAAGGCTCTGACTCGCGTCAGCCAAATTGCCAAAAGCTATGCTTATGTCATCACTATAAAAAATGCAAATTAAGCTCAAATAAAAATTGCCAAAAGCTATGCTTATGTCATCACTAAGCAAAAATGCAAATTACTTAATAAGCTAATGATATTTGATCATTTCATCCGTCTATCCTTGATAAATTAACAAATAAAAATAAAATAAATGCATGTACTTAATTCATCATTTCATCTGTCTATCGTTGCCTATCCTTAATCTAATTTTTTTTTAATATAGTCCTTTTGTCATTTTTTTTTCAAAGAAAATTTTAAGAATATGCTTGTACTTAAAATAATTACACAATAATGTCATACTCTGAAATAAGTACCCTACCTCTACCCTATTTCGTGGCTCCGTCTCTGCTCATCATACATATCAAATACGATATGAATCATAATCAAATAATCAAGTAGATAAGGTTTTGTTGACACTAATGCTCTCGGATCAAATTATCATATATCTTCTGAACCTAAGTCATGTGAAATAACGGTTGTCTCATCAGATCAAATTCACTCTAATGTCTTATTAATTAGAGTTGTTCAATTCGTATTAAGATTTTGTACGGATTATTTCTTAATTAAATACCAGAATGACCCATATTTTTCTTAAAAAAATAAAAAATAAAAAATCTTTCACATCAAGTATGCTCGATCGAATATGGTTCCAAAAAAAAAAAATTCTCTCAACATTGTCCTGTACCAAAGGTTTAAATAGCATTTATCGCGTCATAGCGAAACGACTAAAAAAACGATGTCATTGCCATATTACGCTGCTATAGCGTGCTATAGCGCCAATAACGCCATAGTTTTCATGGTTCAAAAATACTATAGCGCGCTATTTAGAATCATGCTCTGTATGAATTAAAACTGCACTTGCATTTGAACTCTCCTCATGTATATATTAATTGATTACCAGAAAAACCTTGAAGGTCGACAATGAACAGACATAATTAAAACACCTCCAATAGAATGGCTCCGTTGATTTAGCTCTAGTCAGGATAGAATTAATTTGGTATTGTTATTTAGGTGTTGATATGGTCAAAGATCATTCAATACTCATTAAAGTACGTGTAGTGCCTGGGTAGTAAAAACCAGCTGCATGTTAGTTCATTATTGATAACTACACGAGCTTAATTAAGTCATGTATAATTCTTATGACCTTAATTAATTTGATGTTAATATAAGTTGGTGTCACGAAGACTGATTACAAGAGTAATTAAATCTAGAGATGCAAACAATATTAATATGGGTCGGTTTTAATGTATACAAATCCAGCGCGCATGAGGAGACTTTATCCGATAATTAAAATTTGATATCGAATAGTTAATTAGTTAATATTTCATTAATTCCCTAAATTTGGAGAGACATCCTGCACACCACGTACGTATCTCGGCCTGTTAATTAGTTCATTTTTAATTATATGTTTTTTTTAAGGTTCTTTTTAATTATATGTTGCAGTTCAGCAGTTACCATTGTAAATCATTACTTATTGTTAAGGTCTCTGATATTAGAGCGGAGTATGTCCGATGAGCATCGGACCTACTTATTGGTTTGATGGACTTCAAAACTGTCAAATCTGCTTTAAAATTTGTGCGCATAAAAATTAAAACATGCGCGTGCAAATATTAAATCAGTACATGATCTTAAAACAGATCGGACAGTCTTAAAACCCATTGAACCTAAAGTAGATTCGATGCACATCGAACCTACTCTGCTCTACTCTGATATTTCCTCTCTCTTGGTTTTCTTTCATTCCAACACATGATGACTTTCATTGAAAAATTCAGTTAAAATTTACCGAATTGTTAAACAGGACAAATTTAAAATTGAAATATTATTATTGGAACTGAAAAGAAATCCATAAAAGAATATGCATATGTGTATTCATAAGTTTGATTTTATTTGCGATTAATAACATTGCTCAACCGAATTAGTTTTTGGTCTAGTAGCGAAAGACAAACACCTTTTGTGTGAGAAATCGTGAATTCAAAATCTAAATGAGAGGTCTTTTATGAACATTAAATAAAAATTGATAAATTAGACCTTTCACCTTACTATATTAAAAATAACATTGCTCAACCATGAAATTGTTGTTTTCAGATCATTGAATTTTTGTACCATGATGTTAAACGATTTGGATTGACTGTTTGGACTTTGAAAATGTAGGATGTAATTCGGTGTCACCCTTTTCTAAGTAGATCCTTCCTCATATATATATATATAGGAAATTGCTAATATGCTATATATAGCATAGAGGGCCTCCGTGCTACGGCTCAATATTTGAGGTTTCATAATCCTAACGGTGGATACGAACCGTTCAACATGATCTCCATATGAATATGTACTTGCAAACCAAATTTTACATTTTTTAGAATTTTTTTACTATTTTTTTAGATAGGTAGAAAATCACTTGATCTGAAAATTATGTACCATTCAGATCAAGTGATTTTCTACCTATCTAAAAAAATAGTAAAAAAATTTTTAAAAATGTAAAATTTGGTTTGCAAGTACATATTCATATGGAGATCATGTTGATCAGTTCGGATCGATCGTTAGAATTTTGAAAACTCAAATATTGAGCCGTAGCACGGAGGCTCTCTATGCTATGCATAGCACCGTAGCTAACTCCTATATATATATATGAAACACTTCAGCCGATGCGAATCTAAATTATGATAATTGTTGATATTATGTGCACATTAGCCTAAAATTTACGACTTTTTCTATCATTGATAGTTGGAAAATCATTGCATTTCTGATCGAACGGCTAAATATAAGTTGGAGCCAATTTTCAGAGGTTTTAGCCGGTTACAGCAGGGGGGAATAGCCAGTCAACAAAATTTCTTAAAAGTGTAATTTCATCATTATAAAATAATAAAAATGGTATGCTAACTCTCTCGGTCTCTCCAGTTTCCATCGGGAAGTCAGAATTCTTTTCCATCAAATTTCTAAGGATTCATTTTTTTTTTCCAAATTGATCTCAGATAATAAAAAGATAAGAAAAAGAATGTTTGTTTCAATGATCAATAGAAATTTGCCCCATATACGATCAAAATATGTTCTTTTAATATAAGTATTTTCCCTATTATTTTTCTCTTACAGCCATGATATTTGTCTGTATTACAAGAAAACAATATTTACCTTCCTTAGATAATTGATGCTGCAAGAAAACAATGACATTTTTATTTTATAAAAACTAAATGGTTCTGATTTTAAAGGGACATGTAGTTTGAATATACAATGAAAATTGTATGTAGACTAGAAATCTAGAATTACTCTAATAAATTAATGGAAAACAGGACTTATATATGAAATACTTCAGCCGATGCGAATCTAAATTATGATAATTGTTGATATTATGTGCACATTAGCCAATTTTCTATCATTGATAGTTCGAAAATCATTACATTTCTGATCGAACGGCTAAAAATAAGTTGGAGCCAATTTTCAGAGGTTTTAGCCGGTAACATCAGGGGGAATAGTCAGTCAACAAAATTTCTTAAAAGGGTAATTTCGTCATTATAAAATAATGAAAATAGTATGCTAACTCTCTCGGTCTCTCCAGTTTCCATCGGGAAGTCAGAATTCTTTTCCATCAAATTTCTAAGGATTAATTTTTTTTTTCCAAATTGATCTCAGATAATAAAAAGATAAGAAAAATAATGTTTGTTTCAATGATCAATAGAAATTTGCCCCATATACGATCAAAATATGTTATTTTAAATATAAGTATTTGATCAGAGTCAAAATGATGATAAATTACGTAGAATTTTGACTTAAGTTTTGCATATTATCTTATATTTATGTTTAATTAATTAGAGAAAAAGGCTACTGTCACCATTCTTTATGTTTTACTACAAGAAACATGTTTTGAGACTATTTTACATCAAATGGAGCAAGAATCGGGTCAATCGGATAAGCGACGCTCATCGACTAAGGCTCTGTTACGGCTCGTATTGCCTGATACGGACCAAGAGATGGTGCAATACGCATTAAACCCTTCAGCGGCATGGTCTCAATATGGACCGTACCAGGCAGTACGGTCCGTAACCAAGGCGTTCTTTGGGGAATAACTGCCACAATTGTATCCATATCAGGTTTCTTGGCCTCCACTCAACTCCAGACGTCCCCTCACTCCTATATAAGCACCCTGGACAGAAGAAGAAGTTATCTTTGTAATTTTGGTTAGATTTGATTAAGTAAGAAAGAGAGAAGTGATTGTAACCATGCCGTTCCGCGGCTAAGTTCTTTTCTTAGGGGCTAGGCAGTAAACCTTATTACTCATGATGCTTTGATATATATATTTTCTGTTGATTATGATTTCTTGTTGTTTGATTGAAATGTTTTTGTGATTTATTGTCCTTTCATCTAATATCGATGATCTAGTTTAATCTGTTAAGGTAATGACAGTGCTTTAATGGTAGGAGAAACTATGATGCACGAGTTAGCCTCGTTGGGAGTCATTAGATTTATGTGAAGAAAATTTAGCGGGAAAACCATAAATCAGAATAACAAAATGCGAATCAAGTTCTATCATTTGCGTAAGATAAATCGCAGTGATCTATGTAGTAACTTGTGTATTTAGATATCTGTCATTTGCGTAAGATAACTCGCAGTGTCCTATGTAGTATCTCGATGGAAAATCTGTCATCTGTGTAAGATAACTCGCAGTGTCCTATGTGGTGTCTTCCATAAAACAACAACAGAAAATCAGATCCGACAGAAGTAGAATATCAAAGAGGATTGAGTAACAATGGTGTGCCGAAATCTTAGAAATTCTCATCTCTATCTTCATTTTAATTACTTTTAATTGTGCCAAATTTACATTGATCACAACTTCAAACTCTTAAATTTTCAGATTTCGTCTAGCCTTTCGAAAGATTGTGATTTGATCGCTCAAGACTGTAAACCAATATTCCCTATGGATCGACCTCGATTATACTACTCGATAGGATTGTGCGCTTGCAATCCGAACCGATAGCATTTTCTAATTTATAAATTTTAAAAGATAACATCACTCACTTTTGAGTGATCAGTATTTTCTCTATTATTTTTCTCTTGCAGCCATGATATTTGTCAGTATTACAAGAAAACAAGAGTAGAACTAGGGTGAGCTGTGCTCACCAACGGGTTTGGTGAGCACACCTTCAAAAAATGGGTTTTCAAAGTTCAAATAGTCGATTCGAACCTTCCAACGTGTTCTTCATATTAATATGTGCTTGGAGACCAAATTTTACATTTTTTGGAAATTTTTTACTATTTTTTCCGAGCCCTTGAAAATCACAGCTTTTAATTAAATAAAAAAAAAATTCAAAAAACACTGATTTTTCAAGGGCTCGGAAAAAATAGTAAAAAATTTTCAAAAAATGTAAAATTTGGTCTCCAAGCACATATTAATATGAAGAACACGTTAAAAGGTTCGAATCGACTATTTGAACTTTAAAAACCTATTTTTTGGAGGTGTGCTCACCAAACCCGTTGGTGAGCACAACTCACCCTAGTTCTGCTCAGAAAACAATATTTACCTTCCTTATATAATTGATGCTGCAAGAAAACAATGACATTTTTATTTTATAAAAACTAAATGGTTCTGATTTTAAAGGGACATGTAGTTTGAATATACAATGAAAATTGTATGTAGACTAGAAATCTAGAATTACTCTAATAAATTAATGGAAAACAGGACTTATACGGTATTACAGAAAAAACATAGTTTATCAGAATTAGGGAACCAATGGGATCTTTATCCTTATTTAATTGCCTAAAGTTAGGTCTTGTTCCCTCAAAAGAAATTTTGCATAAAATAAACATTCCTTGAATTATTATATACATGATACCTCTAATTACCAACAATGCCAAATAGAGGAAATAAAATAAATCGTAACAATGATTGAGTAATTAGACAGTTTGATAATACAATACTTCTAACCAACGGCTTAAACAAGATGCATGTTTCATTAGCGGTAGCAATATTTTATGAATACAAGTTGTTCCGTGAGATACTGAGATCTATTTATTAATTAGAAGTTCAATGAATTGAAAATTTACCATCAGGGGATATAAATAAAATTAATTTCAGTGGAACAAACGGAGGAATAAAAGTATACATGTAAATCTTATTCCAATATTTGTGCACTTTAACTCTAATGTTATGGTAAAAAATATAGTAACAATTGCTTTCAAAATTGGAATAATTTCAATGAGGTCACTACAATATACCCCATTTTGATTTCAATTTGATTTGTTCTTTCACAACACTATGCTTATTCGTTTGCTCCGAATTGGGTCATTCCGTTAATTCAAAATGGAAATCCACATAAATTATTAAATGAACTTGTTGAATTATAAGATTCACAAAATTGCAAGAAGTAGACAAGTTAACTTCTTGGTAATGTTAATTTGTATATACATATTATATGAATATATTGCTCTTGAAATTTTGGTAACATTTGAAACATCAATTCCATAATATCCAGAGATAATATATATATGAGGAGGGTTCAAATGCCTCCATTTTTTTGTGCCTCCACCATGCCTCTATTTTTTAAAACTTTAATAACTCAAATTTTAAAACTTAAAAGTCAAAATAAAACCGTTGGATATAATCTACATCCTTTTATCTATGTGCTCATAAAAAATTATCACATTTTGATTTTGTTTTTATGTGAATCAATAAGTTGAAAAATCAACGTCTAGAAATTATCCACATTAGTACGTTTTTTACAAGATCTTGATGACAACTAAAACAAAATTGAAATGTCATAATTTTTTACACGTGTATAGATAAAATGATGTAGATCATATTCAACGGTTTTATTTTGACTTTTAAGTTTTAAATTTTGAGTTATTAAAGTTTCTAAAAATGGAGGTATAGTGGAGGCATGAAAAATGAAGACATTTGAACCCTCCTCTGTATATATATACACACATTACATTTGAAATTTTGCATCTTGCTACCTAATTTTGATTATAAAAATCAGGCATCCAGGCTTTTAGCTTTCCAAGCCCGTTTATAAGGCAAAAATTAATAAACATAAGTATATTGGGCTCATAGTTGGACTTATATATTGGGCTTATTAAAGTGGACATAATTAGACTTAATTTTACTTTACAGGTTGGAAACTTTTTGAACTTCTTACGGTAGTAATGGAATGCATGATCCATCATCAATCCCTTCGCCACCTAAAAAAAAGCAGCAAGGATCCATCCCTTCCATCTCTCTCGGAAATCGGAATACATTCGGAGATATCTCTTCGCGTCCAACTCGGCATAGCTCATTCTCTCCAAAGGTCAGCTCATGTCTCTCTCTCTCATCGCCTAAGGCCATTATCAATCCCTCTGGTTAGGTTTTTCTGCTCTTCCTCGTAAGTCTTAACATATGCAGCGAGAGCGAGGCATCGTATGTTTGGCAAAAAGGGCTTGATTTATGTTCCTCAATTAGGAGAAAGCAAGTAACATACAAGATTGGGATTGCAAGAATTTAAAAACCGATTAAACTCTCTTTTTTCCATTAGCTCTCCTGTTGTAATGAACGCAGTAGAAAATTTAGATATCTCCGTTGCTAGGAAGGAGAAAATTTAGAGTTTTTTTGTGGGAGATTTTTGGTTAGGGGTGTTCATTGGGTCCGGTTTAATTGGTTTTAAACTGAACCGAATTAGATTGGACTAACGGTTCGGTTTTTGCGGTTTAATAGATCGGTTTGGTTTAATTTCTAGAACCGATTTAATACCTTGGTTCGGTTCGATTTAAAAAGTTTGAAAACCGTTTATACTGAACCGACCGAACTTGGTTCAGTTTATTTCTGAATACCCAGACCCGGCCCCAGCCTCCAGGGCCAGGCCCAATGCGAAGAAAAGAATTGAACCCCTCCCGTCCTTGGGACAAGTATCCTCTCCATTACTGTAAAAGATTTCCTTCACTTTACGGTTTGAGATTAACTCTCAGCCGCTTTGAGATTCGGGCTGACGGAGGGGCAGTATTATGGGTTTTAAGATTCGTGCCAAGTTAAAAATAACGGTCCAGATCAAGTAATTGTAAAAGTAAGTTAAAAATAACGGTTCAGATTCGTGCCAAGTTTGTAAAAGATTAACTCTCAGCCGCTTGGTCCTTCTCGCACTCGCACAGACGGCCAGACGCACGCGCGACTAGGGGCTAGGGCACGCCTCCATCCATCCCTCCTGTCTGTCGTCAAATCGCCGAACCTCTCGCACGCACCATGGCCGCTTCTGTCACCCCTAGCGCTAGGTACTGTTTCCTCTTCTCTCTCTGATCTCTTTAAATCTCTTGCACAACAAGCTATTTGAAAGTCGAAACAATTTTCAGAGTTTCCTCTTTCCTTCTCTCGCTGATAGTTTTTCTGATTTCCTTGAACAATAATTTGTTTCCTTCTCTTCGTAACTTTGTTACCCTTTTGCCTTGCTCTCCCAGTTGCGCAACAATTCAAATTAGGTTTGAAAGTTGAAACCTTTTGCCTTGCTCTCTCAAATTAGTTTTCTGATTTCTATCTTTGTTGGGTTAAATTTGCAATATTCTAGGTTTCAACTTAAATTTGCTATATTCTGAAAATTTAGGTTTTAACTTAAATTTACAATATTAGTGACTTATTGTATGTGTTGTTAGGATTCTGATATAGTTAGTAACTTAAATTTAGTTTCCACATTAAATTTGCAATATTTTGATCTGTTGCAAGGAGCATGGTTCTGTTGTCAGAATACTGGAACCCCAAGTTTATTGCTTTGCTAGTGTATGCATGTACCTTTCAATTCTGCAATAGATTAAGATAGATTAAGATACATGCAATTTTCAGTTTTTGCAGGGTTACACATGAAATTCTACAATAGATTAAGATAACCAAGATTCATTGGCCATACTGTGCTGCAGCTAGTTGGTAATGTGCTGTGCTTTCAAGTGTGGTAAACTTTGTGAAAACACTTTGTTATTGGAATTCTGTATAGTGAGATGAATTATGTGCTTCTGTTTGGTCTTTAAATATGCATGATGTATATATATTATTTTTGAAGTGTTTGTATGCTTTGCTGTAATGAAAAAAAGAAGATAGCTTTTGGTATTGTAAGCTATTAGTTGATGCCATTTTTAAGTAAAATTTATAATTTCTTAATCTTGCAATTCCCTTTTATTTATATGAAATGGGACTGGATTTAGTAGTTGATACTCCAGTTTGTTATTTGATTGGCTTGGTTCAGGTAAAATGTTCATAGTCATACACTGAATTGCTTCACATTTGCTTTAAATAAATAAATAAATAAATAATATACTTCAGCTGAACCGAACAAACCGAAATAAAACTTTGGTTCGGTTCGGTTGATAGGCTAAAACGGTTCGGTTCGGTTCTATTTTTGAAACCGGAATAAAACTTTGGTTTGCCTATTTTATTTCAGTTTCAACCGAACCGAACCGATGAACACCCCTATTTTGGTAATTATATGTTTTAGATTGTCTTTTATATACTCCTTCTGTGGACATGAATCCATTGAAATAGTTCTGTATAGCTTTAATCTCTTTATCAATTTCTCTTTTCTTTACATTTCTTATGAGTAGGAGAAACTAATATTTGTTACAAAATATTTCAATATCCCCTCAATACAATCAGTTGCACCCAAAATACACTAATTCCATTCCAATGTTCCAAAAATTGTCAAAGCCTTGCGTTGTCACAATGGGGACATGACACCTGCCAAGTGTAAGTCTGTTCATATCTGCTTGCGGAAGGCTGTCTTTCTTTTTATTTTATTTTATCTTCCCTTTTTAAGCATTTTAGCAAAATTTGCACAGTGCAATTGTAAAAAAAAATATTTTTAATTTTTTTTCTTATTTTATTCAGGATATTGGTATATCGAAATCAGAGCTCTCTTGAGGAAATGGAAGCAAAGCACTCGAGCGAAACACTAAAGTAGTTTATTCTCAAAACTATTTCACCCAAATATTTTTCTGATTTATTACATTGTGTGAATATTGTGCTTAAACTTGTTCTGTAATTATGTAGGCATCTTGAGAAACAAAATGAGTGTCTGATAGACTCGTACCGTGCAATATCTCATGAACTGCATCGACTTCAGGTTAAAATTTGCTTTCTAATTGGCTCTTTCGATGCTTTTTCGGTTTTTCTTCGCTATAAATTAGTATAAAGTATTGGAAAATATGCAGCAAATAGTAATCAAGGCAAGAGAAACTGAAATATTCAAACCATTACTTGCACCGTTATGGAAATAAGCAAATGGGTTAGTTGGGTCATAATGCAATTTAAAATATTGCATGGTGAAGTTCCGGTCCAGGTCTAATCTATTTTGAGTCAAGTAGTTTAATTTAATAGCCAAAAATGTGTTATAATTTGATTGAATTTTTGCCATGGCCTTGTATGTGCTTACAAAACAGTTGACTTGAGCTCAGATCTTATACCTATTTGTTGTCATAGAAGCTTGATCAATTATGTATATGATAAAGGAGTCAAATTAGTTATGTTTGTCTTGTTACCTTTTCCATTATCATTCAATGTTGTTCTTATTTACTTCTTGGATTTTTGAAATATAGGTAATTTCCTGATTGCCAGGTTTATAAATGGGTAAATTTCGCCGGAGGTCACTAAACTTTGTCTTTTATTACCAATTGGTCACTCAAGTTTGATTTGTCCCAATCAAGTCACTGTTGTCCCAATTAAGTCACTCTATAACTTTCCGTCCAAAATGCTAATGGAATATTCTCATTACGTTAGTATTTTGAACAGAATATCCTCATTCCGTTAGTATTTTGGATGGAATGAGCATATTCCGTTAGTAATTTGGACAAAGAAGTTATAGAGTGACTTTATTGGGACGAATGAAAAGTTCAGCGACTTGATTGCGACAAATCAAACTTGAGTGACCAATTTGTGACGAAGGACAAAGTTTAGTGACCTCTAGCGATTTTACCCTTTATAAATCTATGGCAAAGTTCAATATTGTTTTGTAATTCAACAAGGACTGATGAATTGATGGGGCTTATTACCCCAATTAATATGTGAGACAAATGAACAATAGGAGGACAGAATATGTACATAGTTCCAATTCAGAAAACAACCATTGGCAATACTTCAATTGCTCTATTAATTGATTTCACAAACCCATAATTGCTTAACGTAGTTCCCTGAATTTGAATCTCTCTTTGTTGAATTCATGTGTCCCTCTTTATCGTCTTCTCTTTGTTATATATTCTCTCACTACCTCTCTTACTATTACTAAACGTTAACTGCCTTCCAAATTACTTTGGGTATTCGGCACTAGGTCAAATCAGTTTCGGATCTCTTTTCTGATCTGAAACTGATTCTGTTATTTTAGAAGACTTGAAACTGATTTGAATCAAGGACCTGAAACTGATTTGCTCAGATTCGTCACTATGTAAAATAATCTACGAATTCCGATTTGCTCTGTAGTGAGGTTCCTTTCATATATGGTAATCTCAATTCTTTGGTGGGGCTATTCATTCATGAGTTCAAGTCTTCTTACGTCTTCTTTGCTTCTATGTTTTGTCTGCTCTGTGTTTCGGGCTATTGTCATGTTTTAAGTTGGTCAGGTTGGGAATACATGTCAGTTAAGGTGATGTTTGATACAGGTCAGCTCTGCCTTAAGATTGGATAAGGTTGGGTTGAAGTTATGTGTCAGTCGGATTTTTTATTTTTCAGGTTATGATACCTTAATCGCTGGATAGTTAGTTATCAGTTGATTCGGTATTAACGTTATTGTCGTTGATAAGAAAAAATAAATATAGAAAAAAGGATAAGAAAGAAATATGGGATTCCGGTTTGACTACCAGATCTGTTTGTTTGGTTTCCTCACCTGGATTGTTGCATCATACAATAATGGAATGTTATATTGTAATATTGGAAATTCTATATGTAAATCATCAACTTAAAATCATGACCAGTTAACGTCTGTTATTTCACTAACCATGTACTTATAATGTGAAGGTTGAAGAGCAGATGCTGATGCGCAAGTTATATGAGGTAATGTCTGCAGAGGGTCTGCTTGGAAAGGTATACCCATTAGACTGGTCTTTATTTGTTTTGTTTTTTGGTATTGGCTCCTATTTTACTATTGTAATACCCGCTCATCACTGCTTGTTACGTGGTATTGGTGTATACTGGTTGCGTAGTTGGTTCTTAAGCGGGTACTTTAGTACCCTTTTAGTTGAAGCCTTCCTTTTTTCATTGCACAAGCTCTCTTATTTTATTGGGGATTTGCTTCAAGTCATAGCTTGTATTGTCTCTCTTTGGGGAGACAACCGAACCCTAGAATCCTTTGTATATTTATATGGGCACCTGTGCAGTTTGCTTTAATTTGAATTGATTTTCAATTACGGGACCATTTTATGTTTAGTGCCAGAATAGCTAAAATTGCTGTTCTTTTTTTTTCCTTTTATCTAGGAAAAAAACATGAAGCAGCCGTCAAGAGAAAACGCAGCTGGCAATGTTGAATCATCAAAGGAATCATAGTTTGTGAATGTAGTACCGATTTAACTGAGGTGACCTAAAACTGTAGTATGATGATCTTTTTGAACGGAGCTACGATTATATAGTACAATCAAATATTGCAATGAAATAAATGCCAGTCTAGAGAACATGCCTTTGGTCTAGTGACAAAGACACATGGCTCCTATATGGTTGGTTATGGGCTCAAAACTCACAAAGTGGGGAAATCCTTTATAATATACATAGGGATAGGGGTTTGAAAGTGTATTGGGTGACTTGACCCCTAACTCATTATTTAAAAAAAAAAAAAAGCCAGTCTAAACATTCGATTCATCACTCGTAGTACTTTGGGAGAAATAACTCAAACAGCTTTCATTATTTCTCCCTAGTTGTGTTTACAAGCTAGTTTTTTGTTATTAACAAAGAGCAATGAGTATCAAATATTGAAAATAAGATGTACATATTGAGTGTAAATGTCTAAAATCAAGAATATCCTACACCAATTAACAAGGTCTTTCATAAATGTGTTCCTAGAGTATGTTTATTGTTTTGTAATTCCTAAGAATATTTTGAAAAATATGCTGTCTTCAAGTTCTTTGGGGAGCTTCTTAGGAAGAATGATATATTCCATAATAAATTCTGGATTTGGTAATTGAATTTTTTATTAATGTTTTCTTATTTTTCCAGAAAAACTAAATTCAACGTAAGCATTGCGTGTAAATTGAATTAAAACTGAAGAAGACTCCATTATAGAAGAGAAGTTAATTGATTTTAGGCTTGGAATAGAAGGTTTATGCTCGGTTGTGTGCGTGCCCATGCCTGCATGTCTATTGTTGAAGCCCAATTTTGTGGAAGATCTAAACAAAGTATCTGTTGCTCAATTATGGTTAGGTGACAATAATTTGGTGGTAAAAAAATGGGTAGTTAGTCGTTCGACGACCATTCCCTATTTAAGTACTGTTATTTTCAAATTAATCATGAGTAATGTTGAATGACATTTAATGTATTAATGTAGTACTATAATTTGAACTACTTTTTGAGTGTATTTGGCACTGGACTGTAATTTTAATTTGATATTTTTAATTGGAATCGGCAATTTGTATTTGTAATATTGATTTGGTATTGTAGGTTTGGTTTTAATTATTTTTATCTTTGAATCTTGTTGCATTTGTTAAATTAAAATTTGTAGCGGTTAAGAAATAACATACACAAGTATCGTCGAAAGGTGGATGTTGCTTACTTGAACATGCTGCAATTTTACTGGGATTATTTTTTATATTTTAATTTTTAATTGGACATGTTCCTATTGTAATTTATGTTAATTTATCGGTAAAATTATGTACATGATATTAGAGTGGGAAAAATGGCACGGCGGAGCCGGCTCAGTCATGGAACGGCACGGTACGTGGGTCAGTTACGTGCCGTGACTCGCGTGTCCCGTGTTGTGACCATTCGCGTGCCGTGTCTATTTTTTGAAACTTTGGTACGGCATGGAACGGCACGTGAAAGATTTAGTCACGGCACGGCACGGCACGACACGCGAGTCACGTGTAATTAGAACCACTAGATATTAATTTAATAATGAATCTTGAATAAACTAACCTAAATTATAGTTAAATGGTCACGCGAGTCACGTATGGCCACGGCACGTTTAGGTACTGCGTGACTGATATTTTTTGTCACGGCACAGCACGTGAAAAATTAACTTGGTCACGGCATGACACGGCACGAGACCAAAATCACGGCGTGTTAGTCACGTCACGGCACGTTTTTTCCACTCTACGTGCTATTGTGGCATTGTGTGACATTATTTTTAGAAAATTAGTACGTTGGAGAGATATTTCATTCAGTTTAATCATTATTTGTATGAGTATCCAGGATATACATGATAGTTTGGAGATACTGTCGTGCATTATATCTATCTATTTACAAAAGTTTTTAATACTACACAACTCCGCGGTTAATATTTACGTCACACATTATACTTTGGTATGTTTGGATGCACTAAGAATAGTGCTATTTTTAGAATAGCATTGCTATTTGAATAGCTTGAGCAACCAAACGTACTACTTGCTATTCGGAACAAGAAGAATAGCGTTGTTCCACTATTCTAATAAAAAGTTGGAATAGTGATTGGACCTTTCAATATTAATACAAATCTAACATTTAAAATAATATTTTATTACATTTAATAATTAAATTAACATTATATTGTATTATATTTAATCTAATATTATATTAAATTTAATCTAATATTTTATTTAATATTAATCTAACATTTAAAATAATATTATATTACATTTAACATTTAAATTAATATTATATTGTATTATATTTAATCTAATATTTTATTTAATACTAATCTAATATTTAAAATAATATTTTATTACATTTAATATTTAAATTAATATTATATTGTATTATATTTAATCTAATATTTTATTTAATACTAATCTAATATTTAAAATAATATTATATTATATTTAACATTTAAATTAATATTATATTGTATTATATTTAATCTAATATTATATTATATTTACTCTAATATTTTATTTAATACCAATCTAATATTTAAAATAATATTTTATTACATTTAATAATTAAATTAATATTATATTTTATCTAATATTATATTAAATTTAATCTAATATTTTATTTAATACTAATCTAATATTTAAAATAATATTTCATTACATTTAATAATTAAATTAATATTATATTGTATTATATTATATTTAATCTAATATTGAGTCCGGCTACTATAACATTAGTGTCATTTCAAACTAAATAACACCACATCTTAGACCATTGGATCTACTTTAATATTCGTGCAAGACACTAGTGTCATTCCAGTACTATATTGTACACGAATATTAAAGTAGATCCAATGGTCTAAGATGTAATGTTATTTAGTTTGAAATGACACTAGTGTTATAGTAGTCGGACTCTCTAATATTATATTAAATTTAGTCTAATATTTTATTTAATACTAATCTAACATTTAAAATAATATTATATTATATTACATTTAACATTTAAATTAATATTATATTGTATTATATTTACTCTAATATTTTATTTAATACCAATCTAATATTTAAAATAATATTTTATTACATTTAATAATTAAATTAATATTATATTGTATTATATTTAATCTAATATTTTATTTAATACTAATCTAATATTTAAAATAATATTATATTATATTTAACATTTAAATTAATATTATATTGTATTAAAATTAATCTAATATTGTATTATATTGTATTCATTCTCTCCAAACTCTATTCCTAATATGCAATCCAAACAACTTTTTCACTATTCCGAATAGCTTGAGTTAGCACTGTTCTTAAACAGTAGATGTTCTTATTTACTATTCTAAACAGTAGCTATTCTAGCTATTCTAGAGTGCATCCAAACGTAGCCTAATATGTTTGGGTCATCTGAGAATAGTGTTATTTTTAGAATAGCAATGCTATTCTAAATCAAGGGCAACTAAACAATCTCACTTGCTATTCGGAACAAGCAGAATAGCGCTGTTCTGCTATTCCAACAAAAAGTCGGAATAGCGATTGGACCCCTCTTCACCCCTCTTTCCTCCAAACTCTATTCTAAATTTACATTCCAAACAATTTTTTTACTATTCTGAATAGCTTTAGGTTAGCACTATTCTCTTACCATCAAGGTTAGTGCTATTTTGTTGTAATATCTTGGACTGATACCAGTTGCGCGGTTGTCTCCACCCCGTATCAGTTGGAATTCAATAAAAAAGAAGACTTGAGCTTCTCTCCTAAATAAATAAAAATAGCGCACACAAAACTTAATCAAATCAATGAGAATACTACATTAAAAAAAATTGTAATAACATAAAAAAGGGATATACCAAAAGAATGATACCTTTGGAGCCGACATTTTTATTAATACCCAAAGTTAATTAAAAATTAATATTAATGTCCACATTTTTTGAGTATTTTTAAAAATGTCTAAACTGGTTATTTAATAAGAACAAAATCCACGTTTTCTGGGTATTATTAATACCCATGTTTTCTGGGTATTAATACCCAAAGTTACAAAATCGATCTACTCGTGTTTTTCTTGGTTATCCTTTAACACAAAAGGATACAAATGCTTAAATTTAGCCACTAACAACATCATAGCGTCTAGACATGTGCAGTTTGATGAGAACAATTTTCCCTTTCGAACACGTCTCCAGTCTGCCGCATCTACTGTTGCACCACCTTCCACCTGCTGGCTGCCTTTACTTTCTGATCCGAAAACTGGTGCTCTTCCCACATATGGTTAATTTAAATGAGGGCATGACCCTTATTGTTTTCTCAAAAAAAAGAAAACTGGTGCTCTTCATATCACCATCTCAGCTACAGGATCGGATACTCAATCCTCTTCACCTCAGCCTGCTCCATTTCATATTTCATCTCCAGCTCAAACTGACAGTCCAACTCCTCTAAACATCTCCAGCCCGTGTCCCCCACTTGCTACACCTGAGGCTATTCTACCTACTTCTGTTCCTGTTTCTACAACCTCTATTCATCCTATGGTTACAAGAAATCGTGATCATTCAAGAAAACCCAAGCTATTCCCTGATCACCTTGCGTTTTTCTCCAAAACTGAAATGCCTCAAGAGCCAAAAACCTTTGCACATGCCCAAAAACTTCCTCACTGGATGGACGCCATGCAACTTGAGTTTCAGGTATTACAACAAAATCAAACCTGGGGGCTTGTTTCACCTCCTACCGGCCACAATGTGATCGGTTGTAAATGGGTCTACAAAGTCAAATAACGAGCCGACAGGTCCATTGAACGATATAAGACGCGTCTCGTAGCAAAGGGCTTTCACCAAGAAGAAGGTGTGGATTATTTTAACACGTTTAGTCCGGTTGTTAGACCCACGACCATTCGACTTGTTCTCGCGCCATCTCCTTCGGTTGGGACATCAAACAACTTGATGTCAACAACGCATTCTTGCATAGAGATTTACATGAGATAGTTTTTATGCACCAACTACCGGGTTTCATTGATTCCTCTCGACCTGATCATGTATGCCGTCTCTCAAAGGTTTAATTTTACTCCAGATTTAATTTCCCTTGGATATTGGAGGGCTGGAGGCGCTACTAATTCGTAGCTAGTAGCTAGCTTAAATATTAAATTCCGGCCATAATCACTTTTTTAAGACAGAAACTGGAAAGAAAAAATAAATTATATATGGTCGGAAATTTTAAATTCTTACTTTGGGAAGGGTCGGAATTTTATCCCTACTCATGATATGACCGGATTTTAAAATCCATACCCCCTAAATCTAGGGGTGAAACGGGTTGGATATTATTTGACCGAATTCAAATCCGTATTCGAAAATTAGTTACGGATATTCGATGTCTGAATATCCGTGCGGATAGTGGTACGGATATTGTTTTGAATTTTAATTATCCGTATTCAAATAGTAGATATATATATATACCATATATATAGTTTATATATATTAGAAAATATTTATGTATATATAGACAGATATTTGATATCCTATCCGTATATGTATGTATCTGTTTAATATCCGGTTTGTTTTCACCCCTACCTAAATCATAAAAAAAATATATAAATTTTTAGATATTTTTTTAAAATTTACTTTTCTCAAATAAAAAAAAAATTGGACAAATGACAATTGAGAAACTAAAATCAAACTTACTTCTGAATTGTATGCATAGCAAGTATACAATTAATGTTTCTTTCAAAAAGCCAAGTATGTATGTATATATATGCAATGTTATTCCAGTTGCACACATATTTATCTTTTTCTTGTTCTTTTTCTTTATACCGTTGTCACTCACTGCCAAATGTTTACAAACTAGTTAATAAAATGATCTAACAAGATCGATCTTAAAAGTTTAAAAATCAATTGAACTAGTAAAATGTTTGAGAATAGATTAAACCGCTTGTATTAATTAGGAAATTTATTGAACAAAGAAATGAAAAGCTCAATAGTTAACTGTCTTTTATATGGAAGGTAATATGTCAAAGTTCAGTATCCATACTGGAGTTTAATTTAAGTCTCATCTCATACAAAAAAAGAAGAAGAAAAAAATGGAAAAAGCTCAAGAGTTTAGTTGAATTAAATACAACAATTGAGGGGTAACATAAATCTTACATATTCTAGCTATTTTCTTATCAGTTTCGTACATGTTTTCTTTTTTTATTTTAAGTTTTGTTTGTTGTCACTCAGTGCACAATCGTTGGCTTCTAGAAAATTAATTTATTACGTGTATTAAAAAAAATTTATTTGCATAACTCTATTAATTGTTCCCTTCGAGACACCAACATATTATGGGCTCAAAGCTCTTTATAATCACAAGTTTAGTATAAATAGTGAAAAATTTCCTCTTTCTATCGAAAAATGAATGGTCAATTTTAGTAAAAGACATTTAAAAAAATAAATATTGAAGTTAACAAAAATCCTTTGATGAGGCTATGCTACTTTGCAAAGTGCACATTGATCCATATTAGGGATTCATATTTTTATATTCAAAGTTCAAACAGTCAATTCAAACTGTCAACATGATTCATATAAAAATGTATTTGGAGATCAAATTTTATATTTTTGTAGATTATTTTTTTTTACTATTTTTAAAATAAGTAGAAAATTATCTAATATAAAAATTCTAGACAAATCCAAAAATAGTAATTTCCAGTTTATCTAAAACAATAGTAAAAAGGTTCTTAAAAAAATCGGTCTTCAACTATATTATTAATTACATGAAATCATATTTAGCGGTTCAGATTGACTATTTGGACTTTGAAATGAAATATATGAATTCATAATATTAGTCCATCCCCCACTTTGCAAACTAATTAACATAGCCTCACTTATCAAATCCTTATATCAAAGGAAAAAAAAAACGCAAACTGCTGGGACGAAAAAATTAGTAACTTAAGCTACAGAGTATTAATGGAATTTGATTATTTATAGATGCTTAGCTAATTTTAGATAATACATGCCAGTAGAATTAGGGTGTTATTAAGCCGAAATTTTTATTTTTAACATTTTAATAAAATTCATTAATAAATTAACCATCGTTTTCGGTCAATTCCAAATTTAACACGGCCGCAGAATGCCGGAGCGGACCCATATGGGGGGTACCGCAGAATGCCGGAGCGGACCCCCATATGGATCCGCACAATGCCGAAGCGGCTCCCGGGGCCGCATAATGCCGGAGCGGTCCCCGGCCTATATATAGGGCCGCAGAATTCATTACATCTCTTTTGAAGTTTGAATCCCTTCGACCTCGGGTAAGTTTTCTTCTTCTTCTCTTGTTTTAATTTTTAGTGTAGAGTAGTAATTAGGTGTAGGTTTAGGGTTTAGGATTAGGATTTAGGTTTAGAGTTTAGATTTAGGATTTAGAATTAGAATTGTACCAAAATTTAATTCGATTGTACCCAAATTTAAATAGAATTGTACCTAAATTTAATTCGATTGTACCCAAATTTAATTAGAATTGTACCCAAATTTAATTAGATTGTACCCAAATTTAATTAGAATTGTACCCAAATTTAATTAGAATTGTACCTAAATTTAATTAGATTGTACCCAAATTTAATTCGATTGTAACCAAATTTAATTAGAATTGTACCCAAATTTAATTAGATTGTACCCAAATTTAATTCGATTGTAACCAAATTTAATTAGAATTGTACCCAAATTTAATTAGATTGTACCCAAATTTAATTCGATTGTAACCAAATTTAATTCGATTGTAACCAAATTTAATTAGAATTGTACCCAAATTTAATTAGAATTGTACCCAAAGTTAAACCGGACTTTTACCAAACTCTCATATTTGACCAAATATTATCCAATACAGCATGAGTACCAGTAGAGATATACCATCCTCCAGTAGGGGTACACAGCATGCTCCTACAGCCACGCCATACGAGATGTCTCAGTACATCGAGACAGCGTTGGCGGATGTTCCGGGTATCCGGAGTCGCACCGACAGGGTCAGCGACTTCTTGTGGTATCCGAATACGGAGCATCGGATATTAGAGGCTGCCACTGGGGTAAGTAAATTTGTCATATTTATAAATTTGTCATCTCGAATTTTTGATGAATGAACTTGATCTGATTATTTACTTAAATGCAGGGTTTGGATGCGGTTACGGTTCGTCACAACCGCCAGCATCTACGGTACCAGCCGGCGTACGGGGGGGTTTTACGCTCGATGGGATTGTACCAGATATCCCAGATGGCCGAGGAGAATGCTGACGAGGGCTTATCTTCTGGCCTCGTTGAGCGATGGCGTCCGGAGACGCACAGCAGACATCCGAGATTGAGGAGGTTCCCCAGGAGCCGGTTCAGTCTACGGATGTCCAGGCATCCAGCTCAGCATCCTCCGGAGATACAGACGAGACGCCACTATGCAGGCGGGGTCGGGGGTTTAGGAAGAAGAAGGCGAGGACGGTGTTTAGTCCAGAGCCGTAGATTGTTAGATGTTTTGTTAGATTGGTAGATTCTTATTTGGAGTATTGGTAGATGTTTTGTCAGATACTTATTTATTTCGTTGATTAGTTTATTGTTTGTTTGATTTTGTTGTTATTTATTTATTTTGTTGTTATTTATTTATTTTGTTGATTTTATTATCTCAGAGTACACAAAAGAATTTCAAAGAAACCACATATCTAAAATATCTAAAATATTTCAAACGAACGACCAAAAATACGATACGACCAAAAATCAATTTAAACTACATTCGAAACTAAATAACACTTAACATATATACAATTTCGTATTTCTAAAATAAAAAATAAAGGGACAGCTCCGGCATTATGCGGCCCCGGGGGCCGCTTCGGCATTGTGCGGACCCATATGGGGGTCCGCTCCGGCATTCTGCGGTACCCCCCATATGGGTCCGCTCCGGCATTCTGCGGCCGTGTTAAATTTGGAATTGACTGAAAACGATGGTTAATTTATTAATGAATTTTATTAAAATGTTAAAAATAAAAATTTCGGGTTATTAAGTTCACTAAATTTCTATGTGAACTCAACTCTAAAATTTATCAGATTGCCTTTAAATGACGAATTCAAATCGTTGAAACCTGTCTACCTTGCAAGTGATGCATCTACATACTAAATTTTTGAACTCTTGAATTAATTTAGTATAGAGTCAAGTGGTCAAAAATATTCAAAAAATGAATGCATGAAAATTAATTTATGAACTTCTTAATTTTGATCGCTTGACTTTATACTAAATTAATTCGAAGTTTTAATTTAAATTTTGTGCATGTAGACGCATCACTCATAAGATAGATGAGTTTCAACGGTTCGGATTCGTCATTTGAAATCAATCCGAACAATAAATTTTAATTTTAGAATTGAGTTAAAAAAAAAATCGGTGAACTTAGCTAGAAACACCCAAGTTCTACTTAATATATGCTGCTAGCTGATTTATTGACTTTCCTGAACAAAAATAAGAGTCGGGGGTTCATTCTAAGGAAAGCAGATTTGTCTGATTAAGTATCATACCTTGCTTAAGAAGGATAAAGCAGCTAACGCCTGCTGCCTTCTATATATATAATAAACAAGTATCTTATATTTGTTGACTTAGTTAATTACAATGAGAACTATATATCTAAAGTATTTATTGAAACAGGTGGTATCAGAACAATTACCTTTTGACCACATAATTATGACCAACAAACTGATTTATTGGTAAACAAACTTTAACTGGCGAGATAATAATTATTTTTCTTACACATATAATTAATTTTGATCTCATGATACGGGCACCGACAGAGGCAGATTAACTAAAAAATTTGAATTTTGACTACTGAAACATAAAATATATAATATGTGGTAATAGAATTTGAATTCAAATCTCTACAACTTCAAAGAAAAATGGTAAATCACTAGACTATAAACAAGCATTTAATATTTTATGAGAGCGTATCTGAATCATTAGAAATCTTCTAAAAAAATAATTAAATTTAATACATATGATTTAAAAATTTAAAAATCATAGAAATAATCACTACTACAAAAACACTAATCATACACGGTACATCATACACGGATGGCAAAAATTTTCATTAAATATGTGTGTTAAGCAAGAAGGCACGCATTCAAAAATGAGCTCCAACATTCGACTTGAGAGTAGGTCCGATGGGCATCGGACCTACTCTGGTTCGATGGGTTTAATCACCGTCGATTTGCTTTAAAATCCGTGTGGGACGCTTTAAAATTCGTGTGCGTCTGTTTCAATTTCCGTTCGCACATATCTTAAATTAGATCGGATGGCCATTCATGTCGTTGAACCTAAAAGTAGGTCTACTCCGTTCTCCCAACATTCATACACGGCTACGATCGATAGGTTTTTATCATAAGATTAGCGGACAAGTTGTCCATTAAAAGATAATTTATACAGAGGTTGTCTTTGATCACTAAATCAAAGTGCTGGTCGTCCCCTAATTTTGCTTTTGCGTACGGATACCCCGAGTACAATTAATGTAGCTGACAACCATTACAATTAATATTAATATTATTAATTAATACAGCTACTTAACGATAAAAGATATCAGCTACGTACCATGCAGGTACAAATAATTATAACCAAGCTGATCGATCTGATCAAGCTTATTGTTTCATTTATTTAAATTTTATTCTCCATTACAATATTTTAATTATTTGAATAAAAGTGGTTATATGCCACCGATATTTTCATTAAAGAAAATCACAAGGTTCTGTGACAATGGTACCAATTCAGCCGGTACCATCTCACATACATCAACTCTAAAATTATTATAATATTTTAATTAATTCTTACATAATATTCATTTAAAACAGCGAGACATCGACCCATCACTTCTTGCAGACAACTCCAGGACCATCCATGCCACTAGAACACTTGACATCAGCCAGATCAGAAATCAGCTTCACTGCCCCTCCGACATGACCGAATCGTGCAACGGCACAGTCGGTGGAGAACAAACCAGAGGTCGAGTAGTTGCTTTCACCACCCAAGATCGGCATCTTTGTCCTGACATCAAATCTATTCACATAATCTGGCCTATAGGTTTGGCCAACCACACCTTGCACGTCCCTTGTGAGTACGTCGAACTTGAATGCCAGGTCTAGGTGGGCTAGACAGTCATCTGATGTTACGCCGTAGTTGTGAATCCGAGAATCCTCTTTGGTGATGGGAACAACATTTGCAATGATCTTGAACCTTCCCTTGAGCTCTACCATCACAGTGTTAACGGCTTTTGTGCGAGTGATTTTCAGTGTGGACACATAAAGAGACTTCCACTCTGCATCGTCGCCTTGTGGCAGGTGTACATATTCACCATCAAAGGAGATCTCAAGGTGGTCGCTTTCATCCTCCCATGTCACAGTCTTCCTTGCCCCGATGTAGAGACGGTGTTCGCCAAAGAGGACTGCGATTGCTTGAATCCAAGTAAAGTCACGGGTCATGGTGGGACTTCGTTTGCCGATGAAGTGTGCATTGATGTGTAGATCAGAGTCTGAAACAATGCAGAAATCACGATCCTTACGGCCATGAAAGTAGAATGAGTTGCCATCACCACCGATGAAACGCGGATCACCGCATGCACCAGGCTTGTCGCACACTACAATTTTGTTAGAAACAATTAATATATCATTAATTCCTAGCTCAAATAATGCTCAGTATATGTAAGCACTTAGTGGCAAACTTGAGCATGTGATGACAAAACCATTTTCTTTTCCATGCATAGTATGCACTATGCCACTGCAGTACGTACCACTTGTGTTCTAACTTCTAAACTCCAACTTGTTTCACTGCTAGCATCGCTCCAAATACACATCAGAGGTGCATGTATTGTACACTAATTAATATGACATGCACTAAGTACTGGACAATAACCAATCAATGTTATCATCATTCTTCTTATTTATTTTTTTCTGTTATCTTGCATGAATATATACACGTACCACAGATAGGCTTGCATTTTGACTTGCAATCCATGGTGCATGATTGAGGGCATCTTGATGGGCAGAAAGCTTGAACACCTCTGCAGTAACTGGCTACATCTCTGCCAGTTTTGCACTGTACCTTCATTGGTGTTTGTGGCGGTGGGGGGCTCTGCTTGGGCGGTGGTGGCGGGCTCTGGCTGGTCGGTGGAGGGGGAGGTGATGGATCTGTTAAAGCAACGGTAAAGGGAAATGCAGTGAGCAGCAGAACCAAATTTGACTTTACAATTGCGGTTTTTGGACCTTGAAATAGTGGCTAATTAAAGAATCCTTGATTGATACCTTAATAAGGATATATTGGATGGTATATATGTTCAATTATTGGTCAATGATGCCTTCTATTTATAGTAGTTAGACAATTCCAAAAATTTATATTTTAGTTGACTTTATGAATTAATGCACATGGACCTGCTAGTTTAAGGTATCATGCAATTCTCGTGAATTCCCCGATTCAAAGGGACGAAAATGGTAGCAAGCTTTCACTTATTTTCTTTTTTTCGTTTCTTTTCAACAAACTAAATCTTGCACTGCAAATACACATACACACAC
This sequence comes from Carex parvula, assembly GCA_025461045.1. Taxonomy (NCBI): domain Eukaryota; kingdom Viridiplantae; phylum Streptophyta; class Magnoliopsida; order Poales; family Cyperaceae; genus Carex; species Carex parvula. The sequence goes on along the minus strand of JAJGRW010001003.1, from coordinate 701,398 downwards.
ACTCACCACAAACAGGTCGGCAAGTTTGCTCGCAATCCATTGAACATGATCGAGGACAACTATTTGGGCAATCCGCTCGGACACCTCTGCAAATGAAGGCCACCTTCGGGCCGCCATTCGGGCAGTGCATGTTCTTCGGCTTCCTTGGACCGTTGGGCTGGGCAAAAGTTGTTACGGCCGCTGTAAGGAGGAAAGTTGCGACCAAGATAATCAAGTGCAATCGTGCCATTACGGCTTTAAGGCCTCGGAACTTTGTGTTAGCTAGCTAGCTTATTTCGTTGAATTTAACCCTAATTAGGGTTTCAGTTTGGATGGTTTGATCATGTATCGAAATGCCCATATTTATAGTCGATCACATACTGCAGTTTAGTTGACCTAGCAAACGTAACTTGCTCGTGGACTTTTACATTTTTGCTGTTTAAAGTATCGTGCAGCGGTATTGCATCAGCTAAAGCTTAATTGCATGGTTTGCCTTTTTCACTCCTCCACGCTTCCAATTAATTGCATGTGCATCGTCTTAGGATTTGCACATGGTTTGCCTTTTTCACTCCTCCACGTACGCTTCCAATGAATTGCATGTGCATCGTCCACGAAGAGTAATTACTACTTTTTACATCAGTCAACAACCTTAAACATATATACATACTAATTTGGATGAGACAAATGATATGGATATTTATGGGGGTAATTTATGGGGAGTTTTTTTTTTTTTTTTTGATAAAAGGCATAATGCCCGTTTGTAGAAAATAATTAGGATTAAGGGATTCAATAATAGCATCAGAATTAATCTCATCATATGCTATTATAGGAATAAAGGAGCAACTAAACTTAGAAATTAAGTTACTCAACTTTTTCCTTTTTTAGAAAGTATAGGCTACAGTAGGCTACAGTATAGTACTAGGCAACCGTTAGAATTTCTAACGTCTCTTTTTCTTTTCTCACTGTTATATACACAACACTGTACATGTTGTTAGATTAGATTGAATACAAGTTTTTCATCTCAGCAATACTCTAAAAATCTCTCTGTGAATTTCAACATGGTATCAGAGCAGACTTGATCTTGCTCCAAATCAAACGCCAAATAGGCAACCCAATAACTGGACAGATAACAAGAACTGTACCAGTTCAACAAATCATCAAATCTCAAGCTCAAGGCAGCATCAGTTCTTATCAGAGAACAAAAACTGAAAAATCCAAAAATGTCACAACAAACCGAAAGACTTACGGGTGTGCTGTTAAACGACAAAAATTACCATATCTGGGCACGGCAAGTAACCTTTGGTCTCATTGGCAGAGACAAATTCGAATATGTCTCTGGTGAGAAAACAAAGCCAAAAGCCAGCAAACCAACAGAACCAACAGCAGAAGAAAAAAAGGCGATATCAGAATGGAGAAAAAGCGACAACCTTGTCATAAGCTGGCTATTGGCAACAATGGAACCCCATATCTCTGATCTTATGACCTATCTCGACACAGCTCGAGAGATGTGGGTCAAGGCAGAAACAATGTATGGAAAAAAGAAAAATTACTCTCTCATCTATCAACTTCAACAAGAAATCCACCAATTGCAACAACAAAATCAAACCGTAACCGAGCTATTCAGCCAAATCCTAAAAAAGAAAGATGAGATTAGAGTATACCGTCCCCTCACAGCCGATATCGAAGAAATCAAGAAGAGGGAAGAGCAAGATGATATACTTTCCTGGCCAAGCTTGATTCAAGCTACGAGGGGGTGAGATCACAAATCCTTCTCATGGGTGAGCTGCCATCTCTCGACGAAGTTGTCGGGATGGTTGAAAGAGAAGAGACAAGGCGCGTAGTGATGAGCTCTCAGCCATCCGACAACCCCGAAGCCAAGGCCTTCGCCACTCTGTCTAACCTTAGACCGGAGAATCAGGGAGACCAAAATAACCTTTGCGATTTCTGTAAAAAGGAAGGGCATAAGCGTGAGGAGTGCTAGTGCCTTAACCCTCATCTCCGGCCAAAGGGCAGGCGCGGTGGCAGCGGTGGTTTCGCTAGAGGGGGAGATCGGCGATAGGGAGGCGGACCGTTTTGCGAAGAGAACAGAAAGGGCTACGTAGTGAAAATAGAGAAGGGGGAGCAGGTTGAAGACCTAGACCCACAAGCGAAAGAAATAAATGAGTTGGATATGGATCAAATGAGGCAGCTGTATACGCAGCTCTCTGTGTTGTTTCAAGAAAAAACCAAAAGACCTATGGTATAATTACAAACCTTACTCAAAATTTTTCAAATTCAAAATGGATACTTGATTCGGGTTCCACTGATGACATGACCGGAAATAAAAATTTGCTTAACAATTACAAAAAATTATAAACCAAACAATTTGTAATTGTTGCAAATGGTGAAAAAATGGAAATTTTAGGAAATGGCTCAATTAGTCTCCTTTCAAAAATTATAACTAATGTTTTGCATGTGGAAAATTGTACATCCAACTTGTTATCCACTAGTAAACTCACACGAGAATTAAATTGTGAAATTACATTTACATACAAAAATGTGATTTTTCAGGAACGGATAACAAAGAGTATCATTGGTGAAGGATTTTTAGAAAATGGGCTATATGTTTTGAGTGAAGAAAAATGCAACTTCACTATTAGAAAAGAAAAAGAATTAGGCATACTTTGGCATAAGAGAGTTGGGCATCCTTCCGATAAGATTTTGAAATGTATTTTCGATTTCAAACAACTAGATTGTAGTAGTTGTGAAATTTGCAAATTAGGAAAGCATACAAGATTGCCATTTAGTTTATCAAATTGTAAAAGCAAAAAACCTTTTGAATTAATACATTTGGATGTTTGGGGTCCCGCCCCAATTGAATCATATAATGGCTACACTTGTTAAAAAATAAAAGTGAAGTTTTTTCTCAATTTCAAGAGTTTTATAATTTTGTAGAGAATCAATATGATACAAAAATTAAAACCTTTAGAAGTGATAATGGAACGGAATTTGTAAATCAAAATTTCTCAAATTTTTTCAAACAAAAAGGAATTTTGCATCAAATAACTTGTGTTTACACACCCAACAAAATGGTGTGTCGGTAAGAAAAATCGACATTTACTTGAAATGACTAGAGTACTTTTATTTCAAAACAATGTTCCAACAATTTTTTGGTCAGGATGCCGTTCTCACCGCAACCTATTTAATTAATAGATTGCCAAGTTCCAACTTAAGTTTTAAAAGCCCACTAGAAATTCTTTACCAAGAGAAACTCAACATTGGCCATTTGAGGGTATTTGGATGTACATGCTATGTGCATAAAAATAACAACACAAGTTATATTACACATCAACCAAAGCTATTTTCTTGGGATATTCATCTAAAAAAAAGGGTATAAATGTTATGATCCGATTAACAAAAAACATTTTATTTCAAGAGATGTGACATTCTAAGAAAATGAGCCATATTACAAATCATTAGAAAAGGAGACTAATGACAAAGAAAAACCGAATGAGTTTACATTTCCATTTTTTTACAACTCCGAAGAAAGAAATGTGGTCATAGAAACCGAAAATGAAATAATCAATGAGAATGAAGAAGAAGAGACTTCTCAAAGTGAGGGGGAAGAAGCTAGTGCACCCGAAATACCATCATTGAGAAGGTCTAACCGAACACCTCAACCTACAACTAGATTATAGGATTTTATAACATATGAGGTAAAATATCCTATCCAAATTTTTTTGTCTTATGAAAATGTTACACCCCAATGTCAAAATTACTTGATTTCAATATCCAAAGAAAAGGAGTCAAATAATTATGAGGAAGCCAAAAATCAACCAATATGGTGCAAAGCAATGGAAGAAGAACTCAAAGCATTAGAAAAAAAATGAAACATGGGTAGTCGTACAACTACCCGAGGGAAAGAGACCCGTAGGATGCAAATGGGTCTATAAGATTAAGTTTAATAGTGATGGTACTATCGAACGGTATAAAGCACGATTAGTTGCAAAGGGTTACACTCAAACATATGGTATAGATTATCAAGAAACATTTGCACCCGTGGCCAAGATGAATACTGTTAGAATTTTGTTCTCTATAGCGGTAAACCAAAATTGGACCTTACATCAAATGGACGTCAAGAATGTTTTTCTTCAAGGAACACTTGAAGAAGAAGTATATATGACGCTTCCACCCGGTTATAAAGAAGAAAACAATTCTAACCGAGTATGTAGGTTAAGAAAATCAATCTACGGGCTAAAGCAATCTCCACAGGCATGGTATGGCAAACTAAGCTCATATTTAGTTTCTTGTGATTTTAAAGTTAGCAATGCCGATCACTCATTGTTTCCAAAATTAGTGGTACTTTCACAACCATAATTCTAGTATATGTAGATGACATAATAATTACCGGAAATGATTAGGAAGAAATTAAAAAAGTAAAAATGCAATTAAAAGAAAATTTTGACATCAAGGACTTGGGTTTACTAAAATATTTCTTAGGAATAGAAATAGCACACTCAACCAAGGGGCTATTTATTTCACAAAGAAAATATACACTCGACCTATTAAAAGAAACTGGAAAATTAGGGAGCAAACCGGCATCTACCCCAATAGATAGCAAATGAAAATTAATATAGAGGATGGTGAACCTTTAGATGAATAAATCAATTTCAAAGACTTGTAGGAAAATTAATTTACTTAACGGTACTCGACCCGATATTTCTTTTTCGGTAAGCCAAATTAGTAAATTCATGCATGCACCTAGAACACCACACTTAGAGGCTATACATAGAATTTAGAATACTTAAAAGGGACACCCGGAAAGGGGATATTTATGAAGTGTAACAATTCTAATGAAGTGTGTGGCTATTCCGATGCAGATTGGGCCGGTAGCTTTGATAGAAAATCAATTACCGGTTTTTGCACATTTGTAGGCGGAAACTTAGTCACATGGAAAAGCAAGAAGCAAAGTGTCGTTGCACGATCAGCGCCGAGGCGGAATATCGGGCCATGGCATCGACCTCAAGCGAGTTAACTTGGATCAAACAACTTCTTGCGGACATTGGAATTAAAATTCAAGGACCAATGAAGATGTTTTGTGATAACCAAGCGGCTCGACACATAGCAACTACGTCTTCCATGAAAGAACAAAGCACATTGAGGTGGATTGCCACTTCATTAGAGAAAAAATTCAAGCAAAGGAAATCGAAACTCCCTTTGTCAGAAGTGAAGAACAATTAGCGGACATCTTTACCAAGGGTTTAGAACCGAAACCATTCGAAGAAAATTTAAGCAAGTTAGGGTTGATTGATATCTACACGCCTAACTTGAGGGGGAGTGTAGAAAATAATTAGGATTAAGGGATTCAATAATAGTATCAGAATTAATCTCATCATATGCTATTATAGGAATAAAGGAGCAACTAAACTTAGAAATTAAGTTACTCAACTTTTTCCTTTTTTAGAAAGTATAGGCTACAGTAGGCTACAGTATAGTACTAGGCAACCGTTAGAATTTCTAACGTCTTTTTTTCTTTTCTCACTGTTATATACACAACACTGTACATGTTGTTAGATTAGATTGAATACAAGTTTTTCATCTCAGCAATACTCTAAAAATCTCTCTGTGAATTTCAACACCGTTTCATGTTAATGAAACAAAATGTTTAAGTTACAAAAGTTTAGCAAGTACTATTTGCCAAAAAGAAGGCACCACAGTTGTGCCATAAACCATCCATATATGTCCAAACAAGTAATAGAAAGTAGCATAAACGATCAAAATATAACAGTAGTCACTAAGCCACTATCTGAAGGGCTGGGTATAGTATCTAATAGCAAAAAAGACTGAAGAAGCATCATTGGCATCTCATTCATTTCCATCTTCTGAGGGTTCTCCATTCCTGGGCAGTTCAGGCATGCCTTCATCAGGTCCCAGGATCTGCAGAGGAATGGCATCTACTGTGTCAATGATCCACAAGGCTGTTGTATCCTTCACCTTCTTGCTGGCATGGTCTGTCCAATATGTCACCACAGATATGATGAGTAACTTTCAAATTGTGGTTCATAACATCGAAGTTAGACAAACCTTTGTTTGAATAAGCCAATTAATTAGAGACTGCCAGCGTACCGCTGTCTGAATCAATTTATACTCAATCAACTCAACCAAAATTTTGTTTGAACCATCCAATTATCTTGTGTCACGTATTAGTGTAATTGATCCGATTGAGAGCCCACGAATCTGCATTTGTTTGGAGTTAAATCCCAGCCTTTGATTAAGATCGCACAACTTAGTTTTAATTTTCTATGGACATTATAGACTATAATATACGTAATAGATCATAACGAAATGCTTATTTTTTCTTTTTTTTCGCTCAAATATATTAATTATGGACCATAACGGTATGGATTTTTTGTTCTTTTTAGTGAATTAGCGGGGCTGGTGATTTAAGGTGTCGATTAGCTAGACGTTATAAACTATAACGATTTTTCTATATTTTGAGATTTCACAAATTCGTAACTTTTTATGGATATTATTTTTATTTTTTCTATTAATGAAAAATCAGCTATTAGCATCCCTCATAAAATAAAATACATGTCACTTATTTACTTCTCAGTTTTGAGATTCAGGTATTGTAAGGTATTGCACTGGATCTGAATTCATGATAAATAAATGGTTTAACAGTTTAACAAGTTTAATTGTGTTTTTTTAACGAAAATGTAATTTTATCTTTCAGCGGGTATTTCGCTTTGGGATAACTTTTTTTATAATAAACGTGCATTTAACAAGCTCAGATTCTATCATTCAATCATATTTGGAAATTAATACATTATCATTCAGACTCTTAAATTACGGTGTGCTAAGTGCTAACAATAGTGTAGTTCTAAATTTTCATCAATTTAACCGCTAACAATAGAATATTCTTAAGTTTTCATCACCACATAAAAATAGGAAAGAAAGCAGGAAGGAAGAGTAGTTGATTATTCCTCTCTGAGCTCAGATAGAGAGAAAATCGATCATGGCGACAGTATGCCCTCCGCTAGGTTTTGGCGGGAAATACTACACACTGACAGATGGGGTCTGTGTGAGAGAGAGCAGTTACTTTGGTGGCAAAGCGATACTTAACCAAGGAGTTGGGTATGCTGTTGTGTTGGGCTTTGGTGCATTCTTCGCTGTCTTCACTTCCTTCTTAGTTAGTGCTCTTTTTCTTATTCGCATATTCGCCCTTGTCCTTTCTTATTTTTGCATTTTGTATTGCAGTAAAAGAGGACAAGTATCCTCTCCATTACTGTAAAAGATTCCCTTCACTTTACGGTTTGAGATTAACTCTCAGCCGCTTTGAGATTCGGGCTGACGGAGGGGGCAGTATTATTGGGCTTTGAGATTCGTGCCAAGTTAAAAATAACGGTCCAGATCAAGTAATTGTAAAAGATTCCTATTACGGTACCGGGGAGGATCTGAATTCCAGTATAAAAGGTCCGTGTAGTTAATTATTCGCATTGGTCCTATTAAATTTTGTCCGTTACTTATTAGAGACAGAGCTCCCAACCATTGCTTCTTTCGTCTTTTCAAATTAATAATTCGTTGTTATAATCACAGCCTTTCCTATCAGATTTAATTTCAATTGAAGTCCTCTAACTTTTTTTTGTTCCCCTGATACTCTGAATTCTGTTTATCCAAAATTTTGACGGCATACTTTAATTTTATTGAACAAGCAAAATAATTGATGTGCTAATAATCATAACCATATGATACATATACTCCTCCAAGGCTAATCGATCAAATAAGAATTTATGTTCTTTTTTTATTTCAGGCTGCTGTTTTCAAATCAGAGTAAAAAAAACTTGTTATGATCATACCTCTTTCTGTTACTTTTTATTTCAAAATTTGATATGATCATACCTCTTTCTCTTTCTATTACTTTTTATTTCAATTTACAAAATTACATGGCAAAATAATAGCTCAGATAAAAAGTAACAGAAAGAATTCTGATCATATGAAGTTTTGAAATAAAAAATAACAAAAAGAGGTATGATCATAACAAGTTTTTTTTACTCTTTCTGTTACTTTTGTTTTCAATTTATAAAATTACATGGCAAAATAATAGCTCAGATAAATGAGTCGTTTAGTTATTTTGGGTAAAAACTTTGATATCTGCCTATCTGGGCTAGATGACCCCATGAGAGGATTATCAGCCCTTTATTAAGGGAGAAATATTACAAAGATATATATATATGAGGTTAGCTAATATCAAAACGTTTTGATATTAGGAACACATGTAAAAAATTTCAAAAAATATAAAATTTGGTCTCCAAACACATATTAATATAGATTGAATGTTGAACGGTTTGGATCGACTGTTTGGACTTTGAAAATGTAAAAACCGAAGTGTTTGTTCCACGGCCTAGGAACAAACGTTTTAATATTAGCCAACCTCTCTCTAGATATATATAGAGTTGGATTACAGTACTTCGCGATGTAAAACAAGTATTTTACTTCACGTCTATATCTTTAATTTCAAAGTTCAAAACGTCGATCCGAACCGTTCAAGTTGATCTCCATACTAAATTGTGCTTGGAGACCAAATTATAAAAAATTAGAAATTTTTTACTATTTTTTTGGAATTTTCTAAAATCACTGTTTTTTACGGTTCGGATCGACGTTTAGAACTTTGAAATTGAAGACATAGACGTGAAGTAAAACACTCGCTTTACTTCAGAAGTACCGTAGCCCAACTCATATTTATTTTTATTTTATTTTTATAAAATTGGGATAACTCCCACCGATTTCATTTCTGAAACCAATCATAAGGTACTGGTACCAAACCACTGGTACCAGCCATAGTGTTTATACAATTATTACAAAGATATCATTATACATGTTTTGATGCAACCTGTGACAGCATGATAGTTGTGGCCCTTAAACTGAAAAAACAAAAGCAATAAAGGATATGCAATTACAAAATATCCTGGTAAATAGTAGACTCAATACTGTACCTGCAGTACTTAGATGGTACGCTACTGAATCAGCGATTATGAGTATCACTTATGTGACTTTTTGATTGACTGCTTATGAACTAACAAAGACCAATTCAATTGTCTTTTGTTAGTATGAAGTAACAGTGTTGGTGTGAACTTTCAGGTGTGGCTAGAGAAACGCTATGTAGGCTCAATTCACACATCAGAATGGTTTAACACAGCTGGAAGAAGTGTAAAGACTGGTCTAATTGCTAGCGTCATTGTCTCTCAGGTATTAGGGTTTAGAGTGTAAACATAAAGTTTGATCCAATTCAAAATTAATTAATGCCACACTTATATTTTATATGTTGTACTGTTACAGTGGACATGGGCTGCAACTATCTTGCAAAGTTCAAATGTGGCATGGAAATATGGAGTCAGTGGTCCTTTCTGGTATGCAAGTGGTGCCACTATACAGGTATGGTTTTATTCAAATATGAACTGTATTTTAGGTTTCCGGACGGTCTCCTCAAAATTTTAATTTTTCACTCATATTTTCACTTGAGCAGGTGTTGCTATTTGGTATCTTGGCTATAGAGATCAAAAGAAAAGCACCAAATGCACATACAGTCTGTGAAATTGTAAAAGCCAGGTAGGAAAATCGAAAGAGCAATACCAGTACGTATTTTGAAACTATCAGCTAAAACTTAATCATGATTTTATATTTATATTTATACTCACAGATGGGGCACAGCGGCTCATATAGTGTTTCTTGTATTCTGCTTTGTGACAAATATAATTGTTACTGCTATGCTTTTGCTGGGAGGCTCAGCTGTTGTAAACGCACTTACTGGCATGAACATTTACGCTGCAAGTTTCTTGATCCCTCTTGGTGTGATAGTTTATACCTTTCATGGTGGACTGAAAGCTACCTTCTTGGCAAGCTATATCCATTCTGTTATAGGTAATTTAATGCATATATCTACACAATCTTAGATTTTTATGGGTTAACCTGACAAAGCATGGATAAAAGATTCTACCAGTTAGTTCTTTGCTATATTGCATAAATTTGGTACTGACTGTTATAATACGGCAATTTACTTTATTATGCTAACTTCTTCAATAATAACAATAACAAAGAAAACCATAAAATATGTAATTATGTAGATACAAAAATCATATCCCAAAGGAATTGGACACTTTTGTGCCTGATCAAGTGTCCAGTTTGCTATATGCAGTAATAGCCTTTCTTGTCATGCATCACAGTGCATGTGGTATTGGTGGTCTTTGTATTTCTGGTCTACATGTCAAGCAAACAGCTGGGCAGTCCAAAAACAGTATATAATCATTTGATGGAGGTCACCAGCACGCATCGAGTTTGTTCGGATCCAATCTCTCACTATGGTCAGGCTTGTGGGCCCATAAACGGGAACTACAAGGGGTCCTTCCTCACCATGTTGAGCTCTGGTGGCCTCATTTTTGGCATCATAAATATTGTGGGAAATTTCGGTACCGTCTTTGTAGACAATGTAAGTTTTTTATTTTATTTATCTATTCTTTTTCATTTTCTTTTTCTTTTTTTTTGTATGATTAGTAGGCAATGGCCTACTTAATAATTTAATTTCTTTCATTTTACTTTATATAAATCCAATTAAGTTCTCATTTTATCTATATTGTAACTTATACCTTCAAAAGCTTGCAAGACTTCGATGTGGAACTCTAGATACAAAAAAGTTGCTTACTAACAAAAGATAGGCCATTTAAAAGGAAAGAAAGAAAAGATGGGTCATTTAATTAATTTGGGTAAACCTCTGGATCAGAACTGAAATTTCTCTGAATTATGGAGATGTGCATGACTTTTATATAAAATTAAGAAATATTGAGATACCAGAAATTCTGGGTATTTTATCAATAATATTAGGAGATGTCAGTATAAATTATTGCCACCTAATCTTAGAGAGTTAATGGACCAAAAAAAAGGTTTCTTGTTACAATTTGCAGAATCAATACACTTCTGACCTAAAAAATGTACCTTTTGTAGGGATATTGGATTAGTGCTATAGCAGCTCGGCCATCGTCAACCCACAAGGGATACCTGTTAGGTGGTTTGGTCTGGTTTGCTGTCCCTTTTTCTTTGGCAACATCCTTGGGTCTTGGTGCACTTGCACTTGACTTGCCTATAAACGCAACTGAGGCCGACAAAGGGCTTGTACCTCCTGCCACAGCAACTGCCTTAATGGGAAAATCTGGCTCTGTACTTCTTCTAACCATGCTTTTTATGTAATTTATCTCCCCTTTCTTGTTACAATTTATTCCATTTATTTAGCAAAACAAAATAAAGTTAAAATCTGAAGAAAAAAAGCATCATTAACAGTTTAATTATTCCAATTCCAGGGCAGTGACATCAGCCGGCTCCTCTGAGCTGGTAGCAGTCTCCTCTTTGTGCACCTATGACATCTACCGCACATACATCAATCCCGATGCAAACGGTAAACAAATCCTCAACATCTCCCGTGGGGTTATGCTGGGCTTTGGCTGCTTCATGGGTGTACTTGCAGTGATGCTCAACGTAGTCGGTGTCTCACTCGGGTGGATGTACCTCGCCATGGGGGTACTAATCGGCTCTGCCGTTCTTCCAATTGCATTCTTGCTTCTGTGGCGCAAAGCTAATGCAATTGGAGCCATGGCTGGTACCATCCTCGGCTGCATATTGGGAATCATCACATGGCTAACTGTGACAAAAGTTTTGTATGGACGTGTGGACCTTGATACAACAGGTCGTGATGCGCCTATGTTAGTGGGAAATTTGACGTCAATTTTGGTTGGGGGGCTTGTGCATGCTGTCTTTAGTTTCTGGCAGCCGCAGAATTATGACTGGGAAACAACCAAGCAAATAACAACTGTAGAGAGGGTAAAGGAGCATTTACCAGATGAAGAGTTCAAGGAGGAGAAATTGGTTAAAGCCAAGTGGTGGATCGTTAAATGGGGTGTCGGTTTTACAATTGTGATAGTTATTCTGTGGCCAGTGCTTTCGCTCCCAGCAAGTAATAATAATCAATTATACTAACATCTTTTTTTTTTTCAGAAATGATTAAATTAACATGCATGTAAAATTCAAGCATTACCTCATGTTAATCATATCTATATCTAAATGTGCAGAGAGATTTAGCCTTGGTTACTTCACATTTTGGGCGGCAATTGCCATTGCTTGGGGAACAGTTGCATCAGCTGTGATCATCATAATGCCATTGTACGAGAGCTGGGACACAATCCAGACAGTCTTTGCTGGTTTATTTACAAACCAGAGGCTCTTTTCAAAGATTGATGAAATGGATATAAGATTAAGAGCTATCATGGGGGCAATTCCAGAAGCAGATAAGTTGTATTTATTAGAGAAGGAGAAAGCAAAGAAGTTTGATTTGGTTATGGAGGATCATGCTAACGATCCAGCTAGTGTAAAGGCAGAAGAGACAAATGTATAATTTCTGTACAGCCTATGCTAGGTTATGCTTTTAATTAGGACTTGGTTGGCGCTAATTTCTCTAGGGCTCTGTAGTTTAAATTATAGATTAATGAAGAAAAATCTTTCCCAAAAGATCAGCTTAATCAATGTGTATTTATTTTGCTTCATGGCGTTGGTGCTTATTTTGTAAGACTAGAGGACTACAAAAAGGCTAGCCCAATTGTATATTCTCAAGTTCACTCTCCATTGAACATTAGAAAGTAATTTGGAGAAAAAAAAAAATTAAGTGATTTTATAGTTGCTAACCTCACCGGATTATTCATTACTAGAAGAGTGAGCCTATGGTGCTATGCATAGCACGGATGGCTAGTGTACTACGGCTCAATATGGTACTTTTTAAAATTCTAACGGTCGATCCAACTGTTCAATGTGATAACCATATGAATATGTACTTGCAAACTAAATTTTATATTTTTTCGAATTTTTTTACTATTTTTTTAGATAGGTAGAAAAATCAGTGTTTTCTGAAAATTCTGGACCATCAAAATTCTACCTATCTAAAAAAATAGTAAAAACATTCGAAAAAATATAAAATTTAGTTTGCAAGTACATATTCATATGATTATCACATTGAACGGTTGGATCGACCGCTAGGATTTTAAAAAGTACCATTTGAGCCATAGTACACTAGCCATCCTTGCTATGCATAGCACCATAGGCTCACTCTTACTAGAATATGTTTTAAAATTGTGGATAAAAAAATGACTAATATTGTTGATAAGTATATCGAAATAGTAATACCAGAGATAATGTTATTTTCGACTAAATTATTATTCTTGAATCAGTGGCAGAGTCACATTGAATCAGAAGTGAATAATTGTTTATCTTTGGATTTTGAAAACTGTATATAAGTTTATTTATAATCGGGTTGTTGTCTATTTTTAGAGAAATTTTTGTCTATCCATGAACAACTCACATTTTAAATTAATCAATTCACGGCATTCCGTAACTCACTAATTGAACCAGTAAATATTTTTGCTTACTCCTGATAAATATTTTAAAGTTCAAACAGTCATTCAAAAGGTAATTGTGATCTCTATATGTAAATGTACTTAGAGACCGAATTTTACATTTTTTTTTAATTTTTTTACTTATTTCTTAGATAGGTAGAAAATCACTTGATCTAAAAAATTTGAACTATCCGAAAATAGTGATTTTATACTTATCTAAAATTGAAAAAACAGTTGAAAAAAATCTCAAGAAATTTATATGGAGATTATATTTAACGGTTCGGATTGATTGTTTGAACTTTGAAAATAAAAATATCAATTCATAGCATGGATCGATTTGGATCAATGTTTTAAATAGCGTTTATAGCGTCATAACGGGAAGGCTACAAAAAAAGCTATAGCGAATAGCGTAGCTATAGCAGAAGCTATACCAAATAGCGTTTTTTTTTTTACAAAAATTATATTATATATTTGTACTATATATTAACATTATCTAAAGTTTCATAGAACAATAAATAACACCAAATTAATTAAGAAATTATAATATTCATATTAAACTAGTACAAAAGTCCACGGTTCAAAATATCCATACTAATATCATAAACTATCGATCTTTTTCTATACAAAATATCTTAAGCATCATGCATGATTCATTCTATTTTTTTCTATTCAAATTTCAAAATAACCTAGACATCATTATCTGAGAGGAAGGGGGTTACCAAATAACGGAGTTAGGGAGTCTTAGAAGCTTTTGCAAACTGTGCATTATGGATCTGGAGAAGTTAAATAATTTCAAAGAGACAAAGGAGGCACGGTTGAGTGAGAAAGAGAATTTTATATAAATAAGGAGTTAGACCAAAAGCCCATATAAGTTGCTATTTTTAAAAGCCCATATAAATTTTATGGATGTCTAAAAAAGCCCAATATGCATATAGCGCGCTATAGCGGCTCTCCGCTATGCGCTATAGCGACCGTAGCTCAATTAGCGTATTTTCATGTCATAGCTTAGCGTTTAGGGTCCAAAAACGCTATTAGCGCCGCTATAGCGTGCTATTTAGAACACTGATTTGGATCGATTTGTAATATACATATTGCCATAACCTCACTCTTTTTTTTTTGTAGTATCTAAACAATATACCAGATTATATATATATAAAAAGGAAAACAAAAGAAGGAAAGTTGATAATGTTACTTGTATTTGACAATTAAAGATGGAATAGTATTATGTATACTTGAGGATCAAACAAAGAATGCATTTTCTCTCCTCTCTCTTCGTTTTTATTTTATTTTATTCGTGTATTCTTTTACAATGAGGAAAAATGCTCTTTTAGCACTAAACGATTTCTTCAACTATATATTCTGGAATTCGGAATTTGCTTATAACATAATTTACCATCTTATTTAGAAGAGTATCTAACCTAAACATTACTTATGACTATGTCTTTATATATATATTTACAACCAGAATATAGCTAAATAATAATAATAAAATATATATATATATATATATATATATATATATATAGAGGAGGGATCGGATGACACCTCTTTTTGGTGACATCGAATAACACCATGCATTTTCAAAGTTTTCAAAGTCTAAACAGTCGATCCAAACCGTTCAATATGATGGAAATATTAAAATGTGCTTGCATATCAAATTTTACATTTTTTTGAATTTTTTTACTATATATAGATCCAAACCGTTCAATATATATATAGATTCTATATGGAAGTGTCTACGGTGCTATGCATAGCATAGAGGCCTCCGTGCTACGGCTCAATTTTTGAGTTTTCAAAATTCTAACGGTATATCCGAACCTTTCAACATGATCTCCATATGAATATGTACTTGCAAACCAAATTTTACATTTTTTAGAATTTTTTTACTATTTATTAAGCCACTTTGAAAAAACAGTAATTTGTACATAACAGTAAAATCTTCTGGACCATTGGATCAGCAATTTTCAAAGTGGCTTAATAAATAGTAAAAAAATTCTAAAAAATGTAAAATTTGGTTTGCAAGTACATATTCATATGGAGATCATGTTGAACGGTTCGGATCGACCGTTAGGATTTTGAAAACTCAAAAATTGAGCCGTAGCACGGAGGCCCTCTATGCTACGCGTAGCATATTAGCCAGATTATATATATATATATATATATATATATATAGAGGAGGGATCAAGTTACAACAAATTTGAGTTACAACAAAGTTACAACAACTATTTTTTTCATTTTCAAAGTCCAAATCATCGATCCAAACCGTTCAACATGATTTCCACAATAAAATGTGCTTGCAAATCAAATTTTACATTTTTTTGAATTTGTTTACTATTTATTAAGTATTTTACAAAAAATAGTCATATTCAGACCATTGAATTTTCTATCCATCTTAATAAATAGTAAAAAAAATCAAAAAAATGTAAAATTTGATCTGCAAGCACATTTTATTTAGATAATCATGTTAAACGGTTTGGATCGACGATTTGAACTTTAAAAATGAAAAAAATGATTGTTGTAACTTAATTGTAACTCAAATTTGTCGTAACTTGATCCCTCCTCATATATACATACAGAGCTAAGACAAACAACAAGTGGGAAGTGTTATTAAATTCTTTATACATAAAAGATGTCAGCAAATGACAACTTGCATATTTTAAATGATATGACTTCCCTGAAAAGGAATGGTATCTAATAAAATAGAACAAATGAATCATACTTAATTTATAAATTTGTGGTAAGAGAATGAAGAAAATTTCAAAATTTATTGATAATTGATGATAGCTATTTCTATTTGTGCTAATCCATCTTTCTGGGGATGATAAATCAATGCCATTGTGACTCTGATCTACGCAAGCACTGAGTTATCCTCCAAAGTAACTTAAATTTTGAGTTTGGAATTCGGACCGTCTGATCAGAATCCGAACTAATTTGATTTAATTTAGAAATTTACGGAGACTCTTTAATATTTATATTAATGCGGATCGGACGGTCAGTATTATTTCTACCATAACACCTGAATATCCGTACTTTTACAATTCACTTTTTTTAATACCGTGTGAAACGTATTCATGACAAAGGTTTAAATAGTGTTTATCGCATTCATAGCGGAACGGCTAAAAAAACGACGCTATTGCCATATTGCACCGCTATAGCGCGCTATAGCTTTTATGGTCCAAAAATACTATAGCAACGCTATACGCTATAGCGCGCTACTAAGAACCCTGATTCATAATATTTAATATATGTAACTTATAAGGATATACATGCAGGATGCTTTGGAAGTTCCATAAGGTACACATGAAATATTGATACATTGTAGGATCATATTATAATGATGACTAAACAATATAAATTGCAAATCAATTTATTAAAATATATTAGATTCTAGAAAAAAATTATAGAGGTTATCTCTTTTATGGGGTGGAATTAATTGGTTAGATCTTGGCAATCTTAATAGCTTTCATGAATGAAATTTAAATTTAGAATTGGGCATTTTAAATGTAATTTAATATGAGTCAGTCTATGATGCCCATATATAACATGAATGCCCGGTGCTATAGTTCCAAATTTTTATGTTTTTTATTTAAATTCTCTATTCGAGTCACTTAATGTACTCTACTATATCAAGATCATGTAGGAACAAAAATTTATATTTAATTTTTTTTTTACTATTTTTCAATATGGAGAAAAAAATATTTATTCGATGGTCTAAATTTGTTTATATCAATTTCTCCCATCTAAAGAAGATAGTAAATTAGTTTAAAATCATAAAACTTGGTTTCCTATGATATTTTGGTAGAGAGGGTTCAAATGTCTCTATTTTTTTGTGCATCCACACTATGTTTCTAGTTTTAAAACGTTAATAACTCAAAATTTAAAACATAAACATCAAAATAAAATCATTAGATGTGATCTATATGATGTTCACTACGTGCTCATAAAAAATTATCACATTTTGATTTTGCTTTTATATAAATTAATAAGTTGAAAAATGAACGTCTAGAAATTATCCACATCAGTACAACAAAGTTGAAATATCATAATTTTTTACAAGTGCATAAATAAAATGATGTAGATCATATCAAACGGTTTTATAATGACTTTTAAATTTTAAATTTTGAGTTAATAAAAAATTTAAAAATAGAAGCATGATGGAAGCACAAAAAAATAAAGGCATTTGAATCCTATGAGCCTCATTTTGGTATGATGATCGAATTTAACAACTTAAGTCAGTCTTTTGAATCTCAAAAATCAAAAGAGAAAGCTATATATAGCACCAGCTAGCCAATCAGTACTCTCAACTTATAAGTTTGATGTAGAGGTGAAAACGGAACGAATACGGAGCGAATAGTGGTAAAATTATATATGTATTTCTTTTTAATTTTCTGAATACGGATATGGATCGGATATCAGCTAGATACAAATATAGATACGGATAAGATCGGATATTTATTAAAAAATATCAAAGTTCATAATATATTTTAATGGTGAATAATAATATTTTTTCATAATATATTAAAATATATGATATATATTTACTATACGGATACAGATAATTGAAACGTAAAACCATATCAGTATTCATATCCACACGGATATTCGAATATCGGATATCCACATCTAATTTTTCGAATACGGATCGATACGAATCGGATATTATTCATACCGTTTTCACCCCTAGTTTGATGTGTTTAAAGTGCAATGTAATTTTTAAAGCAATACAATTCTTTTGTATTCATTTGCATTAATTATATACCATGCGTCTAAAATGTGTATCTAATATTTAAGCGTGTTGTTATCATTATACACATCTTTAGCATTCTAAAATTTATTTGTATCTAAAATTTGCTCAATAAATAAATTTATGTTATTGAAATTATATCATTTTCAAATTTTTTTTTTTTGTTAAAAGATGTTTTTACTCAGACTTACAATAAATTATCTACATACCAAAAATTCAACCAAAAAATTGTTTTTGTTATTTGCATATTGTGTACTGATTTAGAAATATCAAAAGTTTAAATAGCATTTTGTCGTGTCATAGTAGAACGGCAAAAAAAACGACGCTATTGTCATATTGCGCTGCTATAGCGTGCTATAGCATCAATAGCGCCATAGCTTTTATTATCAAAAAATGCTATAGCGCCCTATTTAGAATCCTGAAAAAAAAAAATTTGCTAGATTTGTAAGTTATTTAATTTATCAATACGTTCATACAAATATCTTGATCAAAATTAGAAAATAATAATATTAAACAAACCGCTTGCAGATTCTATAATTCTTAAAAAATTGAGATCGGACAAGGTCTGCTGATTCAAGAGTTGACTTAGATTCTTTCTTTTCTTCTGTTTCCAGTTTCCCCATTATAATGATGTTTTATAATTATAAAAACAAGTTGACTATGATTCCTTATGAAGTATCTTTTTAAATGTTTTTTACTTCTTCTTAAAAGGCAGTCCTATTGTTTTAGAAATTAGCTTCCATTTTTTAGTTGGATTCTTTCATTTTTCTTTTGTACAGATTTCAGAGAATATTCAAGTCCTGAAAAGATTTTTGAAACTTTTAAGAACTGTTGAGTGCATCTTGGACATTTATTAAAAAAAAATCTGAGAAATATTTAGTTTAAAATAATAACTAAACTGTAAAAAAAAAAATCATTGTCAAGAAAATGAGATTTGTGTAAACTGACATTTCATCAGTGACAAAAAGAACAATATTTTTTTTTTAAAGTTACAGGTTTAAAATTCAGACGAAATATCCTTTATACATATTGAAATTTGAACAACTAAACTTTCCTTTTCTTTAAAAAACGAAAATTGTCACGAGCAATCACTATATTTGTATCGTTATCAATAGAGGGAAAAAAAAAAAGATACATATACATTGTATTTCTTGATTGGTTATTATAAAAAAAAATTGCTTGGTGTTTATCAACCTGACAAAAAATAAATTATGTGAAGAGACAAGTTTTTTTTTTTTTATTGTTTAAAAGCCCGTAGGCCGTGTGAAGAGACAAGTTGATCTCAACAAATGGATGAATGGGTCAAATCTCGGCTGGACCAAGCACCGTGCAATTGGTGCAAATTGGAAACAGCTGTTTAATTTAAATTGGCGGAAGTCTAAAACCCATTTATTTAAGTATCGCAAAAGTGAAGTTTATTCAAATATTTTTAAGGATAAATTATTCTCACGTCTCATGTTCTCCAATTACGGGTGATAACGGAGCGGATAGTGTTAAAATTATATTCATATTCTTTTTTAATTTTTTTGGTTACGAAAATATATTTATTAAAAGATATAAAAATATTATTAAAAAATACTAAAGTTTATAATATTTATTCAATTATAATAATAGTGAATAACATATTTTTTTATAATATATATTAAATTATATGGCATATATCTACTATTTGGATAATTGAAGCGTAAAACCATATTTGTATCCATATCTATACGGATATTTGGATATCGGATATTCACATCTAATTTTTTGAATACGGATCGGATATTATTCACACCGTTTTCACTCCTATCTGCAATAATATAAAATATATTGAGTGAGGCTACAGTGCTATGCATAGCACGGATTGGGTCCGTGCTACGGCTTAAAATTTGACTTTTCAAAATCCTAACGGTCGATCCGAACTGTTCAACATGATTATAAAATGAATATGTACTTGCAAACCAAATTTTACATTTTTTCGAATTTTTTTACTATTTTTTTGGATAGGCTGTTTTTGGATGGTCCAAAATGTTCAGATCAAGTGATTTCCGAAAAAATAGTAAAAAAATTCAAAAAAATGTAAAATTTGGTTTGCAAGTACATATTCATTTTATGATCATGTTGAACGATTCGGATCTACCGTTAAAATTTTAAAAAGTCAAATTTTGAGCCGTAGCACGGACCCAAACAGTGCTATGCATAGCACCGTAGCCTCACTCAAATATATTTAGAGCAAGACTAGGGTGTGCTAGGCTCACCAAGAGGGATTGGTGAGCGCACCTCCAAAAAGCGCATTTTCAAAGTTCAAATAGTCGATTCGACCCTTCCAACGTGTTCTTCATATTAAAATGTGCTTGGAGACCAAATTTAACATTTTTTGGAAATTTTTTACTATTTTTTCAGAATTTTTGAAAATCATTTGTTTTTCAAATTTCAAATTATTGTTTAGTTTGTTTAGTTTTTTCAAAAATTCTGAAAAAATAGTAAAAAATTTCCAAAAAATGTAAAATTTGGTCTCCAAGCACATTTTAATATGAAGAACACGTTGGAAGGTTCGAATCGACTATTTGAACTTTGAAAATGCGCTTTTTGGAGGTGCGCTCACCAATCCCTCTTGGTGAGCCTAGCACACGCTAGTCTTGCTCATATATTTATATGTATATATGTTATTTGAGGAGGGTTCAAATGCCTCCATTTTTAAAAACATTAATAACTCAAAATTTAAAACTTAAAAGTCAAAATAAAATCGTTAGATATGATCTATATCATTTTATCTATGCACGTGTAAAAAATTATGACATTCCAACTTTATTTTGTTTATCATCGGGTGGTTATAAAATTGTATTGATGTGGATAATTTCTGAACGTTGATTTTTCAACTTATTGATTCACATATAAACAAAATTGAAATGTGATAATTTTTTATGATAACATAGATCTAATCTAACGGTTTCATTTTGACATTTATATTTTTAATTTTGAGTTATTAACGTTTTTAAAAATGAAGGCATTTGAATCCTCCTCGTGTTATTTATATTTAAATTTATAAGCATACAACTTTTACAATTTTACAGTTTTATTTGTAATAACATAAGGCATAAATATTTTTACCATTATTTTTTTTATACAAGTTAAATATTTTTGTCGTTTA
Source organism: Carex parvula (assembly GCA_025461045.1). Taxonomy (NCBI): domain Eukaryota; kingdom Viridiplantae; phylum Streptophyta; class Magnoliopsida; order Poales; family Cyperaceae; genus Carex; species Carex parvula. The sequence goes on along the minus strand of JAJGRW010001003.1, from coordinate 680,136 downwards.
TTAAGTTTGATCAATGGTTTCGATTAGTTATTATTATGCACTGGCACTGCAGATTGTTGTTTGTTAATCCCAGCGGTTGAGATGCAAAGTCAATCCGAACTGAACAGTTCAGATTGAATAAAAAGGCACAATAGAATTCCACATTGAGGAAGGAAACAATACTTCATAAAAGTTGTTGGATTAATATATAATTTTTTTTAGTTAAATCACATTACGGGCAATATTGACCGTTCGATTTGATTTCTCTCTTTATTTATCATAGACTCATAGTAGATCTAAAGCTCGTATAATTTTGTTCTTTCTCTTCATTTAAAAGTATGTTTATTTTACCTAACACCAGGTGTTATGTATTTTTGCATTGAAATTTGTATAAACATATTTAAAACTTAATAAATTTAAATACTTCCTTGAATCTAAATGTTTGTACGAATTTTGATGCAGATCGGACGGTTTTTGTCCTGCTTTGGATGAAATTTTGTCCAAAGCCGTTTGCACAAAAACCCCACCCTAAAAGATAAAAAAAATTTGTATTACTCTACTCAGATTTTTACGTAAATAATTGTATTATCATAATTATACATAGTTTTAATATTCCACAGCTAATTGTAGTGTTCCCTGTTATACATATATAGTCTTGAAAGCACACGGTTAATTGTGTTGTTCTCTGTTATATTATTTACTTTCAATTTGCCGCATACAAATTTTTTTTAAAACATAAATGGTCTCATTTCAAAATTATCTTCAATAAAAATAAATTATATTTTATTAATTTTTATTCTTACATGTAATTATATATATAGCTTTTATTATCATGATGAAATTAATTTGTACGACAATTTTTTATTTACTGTTTTATAATCAGATTTACAAAATTTTATTTAACTTATTTATTCATTAATTTATATTTTGTTTTAAATAATATGATCAATAATTATAATTTTTTATATTTTATATGTTATGTACATGATGTGTTTGTAATAATATATATGATTGTTATATTTTGGATTAGATGATTAGATCATCTAAGCTCTTAATTTATTCGTTTATTATTTAGTATCCATTAGTTATTCGTTAATTTTAAACGATGCATACGAATAAGAATAGAAAGCAAATAAGATTAATTTTTAAACATATAAGAATACATTAACACCTCCAATTAAAATTAAGCAGAACTTAAAACTGGTGTCCCATTTTGGTTCCATATTATAATCAACATTATTTTATTTTATTTTTTTTGCATAAATAATCAACGTTATTATCTCATTACCCTTTATGCATCTGAGAAGGAACTGGGAGTAGGTCCGATGGGCATCGGACCTACCTCGGTTCGACGGGTTTAATCACCATCGATTTTCTTTTAGATTCGTGCGAAATACTTTAAACCCCGTGCGTGTATGTTTCAAGTTTCGTGCGCACAAATCACTCTGTTCTCTGTTATTTTTGAGAGATGCAAAAATCTGAGGAGAATTGATTTTTCTTATTTCTTAACATTCTACTTTTTACATTTGGAGGAGTTTATCTTTATATTACATTTGCTCCAACGGTTAGAATTTTACCGTTGGTACCTATTCTAGTTACTGTTTGGTACAGCTGTCCCTATTTACACTTTTGCACATATACCCCTAATCTATGATGAATTTAATTTCTGAGATTATTCTTCAACACCCCCCCTCAAGCTAGGCTTGTAAATGTCAAGTAATCCTAGCTTGCTTGTGATTTCTTCGAATGGTTTAGGATCTAATCCTTTTGTAAAAACATCCGCTAGTTGATCTTTACTTCGAACAAATGGTGTTTCTATTTCCTTGGCTTGAACCTTCTCTCTAATAAAATGGCAATCGACTTCTATGTGTTTGGTCCGTTCGTGGAATACGAGGTTCAGTGCAATATGTCGAGCCGAATTATTATCACAATACATCTTCATGGGTTGATCAACGTTGATTCCCATGTCTTTAAGCAATTGTTTGAGCCATATCAATTCGCTTGCGGTTGACGCCATGGCTCGATACTCCGCTTCCGCGCTTGATCGTGCAACGACATTTTGCTTCTTGCTTTTCCATGTGACTATGTTTTCGCCTACAAATGTGCAAAAACCGGTGGTGGATTTTCTATCAAAGCTACCGGCCCAATCTGCATCGGAATAGCCACATATTGCATTAGAGTTATTATTTTTCATCCATATGCCCTTACCGGGACTTCCTTTTAAATATCTTAAAATTCTATTTATGGCCTCCAAATGTGGTGTTCTTGGTGAATGCATAAATTTACTAATTTGGCTTACGGAAAAAGAGATATCCGGACGAGTAACCGTAAGGTAAATTAATTTCCCTACGAGTCTTTGAAATTGATTTATGTTTTCTAAGGGTTCACCATCCTCGGTATTTAATTTGTACTTATTATCTATTGGTGTAGGTGCCGGTTTACAACCCAATTTACCGGTTTCTTTTAACAAGTCCAAGGTGTATTTCCTTTGTGAAATTAATAGGCCTTTGTTTGAGAATGCTACTTCTATTCCTAGAAAATATTTTAAATACCCTAAATCTTTAATGTCAAATTTTTCTTTTAATTGGGATTTGATTTTTCTAATTGCTTCTAAATTGTTTCCGGTAATTATTAAATCATCTACATAAACTAACACAAGAGTTATATTTTTTTCTTCATTTTTGGTAAACAATGTGTGATCGGCATTTCTAATTTTAAAGTTGCAAGAGATTAAATATTGAGATAACTTGCCATACCATGCCCTTGGAGATTGTTTAAGTCCGTAGATTGATTTGTTTAACCTACAAACAAGGTTAGCATTTTTTTCTTTTATATGACCCGGTGGAAGGGTCATATAAACTTCTTCCTCAAGTGTTCCTTGAAGAAATGCATTTTTAACATCCATTTGATATAAATTCCAACCATTGTTTACGGCAATGGAGAATAAAACCCTAACGGTATTCATTTTTGCAACCGGTGCAAAGGTTTCGTTGTAATCTATACCATAAGTTTGGGTAAATCCTTTGGCCACTAACCTTGCCTTATACCGTTCTATGGTACCATCACAATTATATTTAATTTTATAAACCCATTTGCACCCAACGGGTTTTTTATTTTCCGGTAATGAAACGATTTCCCAAGTTTCATTTTTTTCTAGAGCTTTTAGCTCTTCTTTCATGGCTTTATTCCAAATTGGATTTTGAATGGCCTCATGGTAATTTTGTGGTTCTATTTCATTTTCTATAGTAGTAAGAAAGGCTTGGTATGAAGGCAAAATGTTTTTATATGAAACAAAATTTTGTATAGGATATTGGACGGTATAAGTTACATAATCTCTAAGTCTACTCGACGGTTGTGATATTCTAGATGTTCGTCTAAGTCCCGAATTATTTTCTACTTCGATCTCATTTATATCGTTATTATTATCATCTTCGGCATCACTTGTATCATTTTCTTCTAAATTATTTTGAGAAATGTTGGGTGTTACCGAATTTATTATTTCATTTTGAATTTGATTAGACTCTTGAATTTCTCCTATTTTTTTAAAATATGGCTCATTTTCAAAAAATATAACATTTCTAGAAATAAATAATTTTTTATTAATAGGGTCATAGCATTTGTACCCCTTTTTAAATGATGAATACCCTAAAAAAATAGTTTTTGTTGATACAAAATCTAGCTTATCTTTTCTTTTAATATGTACAAAGCTTGTACATCCGAATATTTTTAAATGATCAAATGTTATTTTTCGTTGATAAAGAATTTCTAGTGGGATTTTATTTTCTAATTTTGAACTTGGTAATCTATTAATTAGATGTGTAGTACATAGTATGGCATCCGACCAATATATTTTTGGAACATTATTTTGAAACATCAATGTTCTTGTCATTTCTAACAAATGTCTATTTTTCCTTTCCGATACTCCATTTTGTTCGGGTGTATTAATGCAAGTGGTTTGGTGTATAATTCCTTTTTCTTTAAAAAATGTTGCAAAATTCTTGTTTACAAATTCCGTTCCATTATCCGATCTAAATATTTTTAATTTTGCATTAAATTGATTTTCTATTAGACATAAAAATTCTTTGAAGCTACAAAAAATTTCGTTTTTTGATTTTAGTAAGTATAACCAAGTGGTTCTTGAAAAATCATCGATAAAAATAACAAAGTATTTAAATCCATTATATGAGTCAATTGGGGCCGGTCCCCAAACATCCGAATGAATTAAATCAAACATATTTTCACTTTTGCTATTGGAATGAGAAAAAGGAAGTTTTGTTTGTTTTGCCAATTTACAAACTTCACAATTGGCACAATTTAAATTTTTACAATTCAAAATAAAATTTAAAATCTTGTCGGAAGGATGCCCAAATCTTCTATGCCAAAGTCCAATGTCAATGGATTTAGCGGAAGCACAAAAATAATTTTTTGAGTTCAAAAAGTAGTGTCCATTTTCAAGAAATCCTTCACCAATCTTCGTCCCGGTTTCCCGGTCCTGAAATACAACATTTTTACAAGAAAAAATTACATCGCAATCTAATTCTTGTGTTAATTTTTGGACCGAAAGTAAATTTATAGGAAACGTATCTAAATATAGCACATTAAATATTTTTTTATTACAAAATATAGTTTCACCTATACCATTTATTTTAGCCTTCATACCGTTAGCAACCAAAACAAATTGATTATTGTTGGTCATGTCTAAATTTTTTAGAAGTGCTCGATTACCAAACATATGATCCGTAGCACCACTATCAATAATAATTTTATCTAACAAATTTAAATTTTTTGAGTGTGTAGAGATACCAGAAAATTTAGACTGATTTTGTTGATTTAGCAGCATGGACATCTGTTGAATTATTGTCTGCATTTGATCTGTTGTGAAGTCTGCTTTAGCTGACCCGTTTCGGCCTGAGCTTGACCCGCCAGCGAAAAATCCAGCATTCCCAGCGTGTCCAGCAGCTCCAGTGCCTATTTCTCTTATTGGGCCGAAATCAGAATTTTTTAGTTTTGGCCCGGTTTGAATTTCCTGTGCCTCACGAGTTGCCACCTGTTCACGCGTTTCAACAAAATTCACATGAGCCTCACGTGCATAGCCTCTCCCTGTATCCGCAGCACCTCTTGAGTTTCTTTCTTCGTTCCAATTTGTTTTGCCTCCTGCACCGATCCCCTTCTTCCAGTGTTTCGGTTTTAAATGGGGATGAAGAAACCAACATTTTTCATGTGTATGTCCCTCTTTTTTACACCCCGTACACCTTTCAATTTCGCTGTGGTTTGAGTAATTTTGAGATCTAGGGTTTTGGCCGAAATTGGGAAAATTGAATTTTTTTGTTGTTGCAAAGCCGTGGGTTTCGTGTCCCTCTTCGATTGTGAGTTGTGGACCACCCATGGCCTCTCTACGGCTCTCTTCCTGTTGGATCATGTTTTTGATTTGTGAGTATGAAGGAAGGGGAACGGTGTTCATAATCTGAGCCCGCACTGCCTCATAGCTGGGATTCAGACCGGCAAGGTACTCAAATATATCATCTTCTTCTTGCCGTTGTTTGATTATTGCCAAGTCGGTGGTTGGCGGCCGGTATGATCGAAGCTCATCTTTTTTCTTTTGAAGAGCACCAAGGTACTCTATATGTTTTCTATTGCCTTGCTTTTCTTGCTGGATTTCTTGCTTGAGTTGGTAGATACGGGAATAATTATTCTCTTGCCCGTACATGTCTTTCACGGCTTGCCATAACTCAAAAGCCGTGTCAGCAAGTAGAAAGAGTTCTGAAATTGATGGCTCCATGGAATTTGTGAGCCATGTTATGATTTTGTCGTTTTGGGTTCTCCATTTCTTTGCTGCCTTTTTTTCGATTTCGGTCAGCAAATTTGGGTTTGCGATTGTTGGCTCTTTATTTTCTCCGGTGATGTATTCTCGCATCTCTCGACCGCTGAGCGCTCTAGATGCAGCCTTTGCCCATGTAAGATAATTCTTGCCATTGAGCAAAGTATTCGTGAGCTTGGAGGAATTGGTAGCCTCGTGTTGCCCCTCTTGAGCCATTCGTTCTTTGCTGATTTTTTGGTTATGGATTTTGTTGTGAATACCAGTTTACTGGTACCGTGAGATGTTGCCTTTTTTCAGTTACAGAACCTGATGCTCTGATACCATGTTATTTTTGAGAGATGCAAAAATCTGAGGAGAATTGATTTTTCTTATTTCTTAACATTCTACTTTTTACATTTGGAGGAGTTTATCTTTATATTACATTTGCTCCAACGGTTAGAATTTTACCGTTGGTATCTATTCTAGTTACTGTTTGGTACAGCTGTCCCTATTTACACTTTTGCACATATACTCCTAATCTATAATGAATTTAATTTCTGAGATTATTCTTCAACAGTTCTCCTACGGTAGATCAGCCCATCGGAACCAAACTAGATCCGATGGGCATCGGACCTACACTGCGTTCTCTGAGAAGTCCTGATTCGGTATATTCACGCCCGGTATCTAAAATTATTTAAGTCCCTGCAATGAAGCTGATCCTCTGAGGCAGATATCAGCAATTTTTCCTATCAATCTTTGCCATCGGATTGTGGTCCCAGGTGTCAGAAATATATCACGGCTAGTACATTTGTGGGTCCACATTTCAGTAAGGCACCGCAAAATATAATAATCCTTACCAATACCAGAGAATCTGAATTTATGATCCATGCCTATTTTCAAACAAATAACAAGAGAAAACAAGTGCTTCCATTGCTTTCACTTTATCTTTGAAAAAAATTGAAAGCGACGTTTACACCAATGAGAAACAAGTATCCTGCGAGCCCACCTCTAGAGATTCTTCCCAAGCACTTGACTTTCAGGCCTTTATATACGACTTCAAGAGCGTCTTTATCCTTTCATCTCTCTCACTTCCAAGCTAATTAACAATTGTATAAGGAGAGAGCGCCGAGAGAGAGAGAGAGAGAGAGATCATGGCGACTGTGTGCCCTCCGCTAGGATTTGGCGGGAAATACTACACACTGACAGATGGGGTCTGTGCAAGAGACACCAGTTATTTTGGGGGCAAAGCGATACTTAACCAAGGAGTTGGGTATGCGATTGTGCTGGGTTTTGGCGCCTTCTTCGCTGTCTTCACTTCCTTCTTGGTACTCTTTTTTCCCTTTTGTTCTTACTATTCTACATTGTCTCTTTCTTCGCGCCAATGTTTTGTTTCTTTTCTTGTTTACTTGTCTTCTTATTGGTTACTTGTGGAAAATGAAGCTGACAGTAGTTAGGCCTGTGGGCCCAGCTAAGAATAAAGGACCTGTATTTCAACTGGAAAAGCAATCCTGTGAAGTTTTACATTTAATTATTTTTTATTTTTTTTAGTTTGAGCGTTTGAACTGAAAACTATTACACAGCCTTTTGTTATTGGTGCATAATAGTATTTTTTTTTTTTAAGTTCACGCTGATGGTTAATGATTAGCTTCCAAATTCTATTAGGACTTTTGCTTCCATAAATTCAGTTATTTATTTGTGTTGACGATAGTTCTTTATGTAATAAAAAAATTGAGAGCAGTATGTGTAAGGCAAGCTCAAAAGCTAGGGCTACACATTTGGCATTATTCTCTTATATTTTCCAACAAACAAGATGTACACATCAGCAGAGCGCTTTTCTCCAAATTCCGAAATTTTTATTAATACCATTTCAAAAAAAAAAAACCAAAACACCACTGAAATTGGAGAATTCGAAAAATACCAGGACCTCCAAGTCAATCTGCAGCCCCTCAAAAACCTAAATATCAGTATATTACAGTGCATTTTTGGATTTTGGAGGACCTCAATGTCAATCTGCACCCCCCAAGAATGGGGCCGCAGATTAACTTGGAGGCCCTATAATTCAAATTCCCCATAATTTGTGTTTTTTTTTTTTTGACAGTGGTATTAATAAAAATTTCAGCTCCAAATTAATTATTAAGAGTGTAAGCAAATAATAGCTTTGTTGTATGTGGTTGGGTATGTAACTTGCAACTAATAAAAGAGGGGAAACTGTTCAGAATCTTAATGGTAGAAAGATTCCTTATTATAAAAAAATAAGAAGAAAGATTCATAGTTTCCTAGAATGTTAATTATTGCCAGGGAAGGGGACAATTTAAAAAAAAAAAAACATAAATTCTAAATTTTGCAAAAACAACCCTATATTGTGAAACTCCCTCAATGGTTAATTGGGCTCTAAGCCTCTAACACTGTTATGTTTACACATAGTTTGATCAAAGTTGGTTGTTGTTGGTTGTTGACTTGTTGTCACTGAGCACATACTAACTTTTACTCATTATTATGTACCGTAGATGATCCTTTTTTTATAATATCTTGAGACAATTAAAGTATTTAATATCACTTTAAATTTTGAACAACAAAATTTTCATTCTGTAAAAGATTATTTTTATTATTATACGATAATTAATCGTGTTATATATTTACCTATAAATCCAAACAGTTGAAGGTTAATGAAGGATAGCTCTTTTTTATTGTTCCTCAGACAACATGGGGGCTTATCAGCATTAAAAAATAATTTGGGGTTCACAAATTTCTACGAAAACCAGCTGTTATAAGATAGACATCACGTATATAAATTAAATGTATTCTTGCGGTTTCCAGTGTAACTTACAGTTGAAATTCAAAATCTGCATGATAGTACATAGAACAGACAACATCCTTTATGCTTGCTGGGCATAAGTACCAGTTAGTATCCAATGATACTTACAGTACATAGAACACCTCATACTACTTTGCAGAAATGATACTTACTGTAGGATATTATAGGTTCTGCTGAAGTATTTATTGATGAGACTATCCCGAAAAATACAGTTAAATGGATGTGAATAATTATTTCCAAAGTAATAAATATCTACATGAATAAGTTCTATTGTTAGTCACAAAATAATGGAAGAAATAAGCTAAGCCCTTTTGGACTTGAATTCTTAATCGCAATTTTTCAAAACCTTTTTATTAGTCCCATCTTTTTCAACTTGAGACAAACATCTCCAAATTGGTATGAAATGGCAAATTTTTAAAAATTTTAAAGTTCTGATTAGTTAATCAAATCCTTTTTTCAGAAATTTTAGATTTTAGTTCTAAGTCACAGATTAATATTTTTATTTTGTTACATATTTTAATAGGAATCAAATTCATTGTTTGTCTTCCATTCATAATTGGTTGTTTAGTTTTAGGTAACTGTGAAATATCATTTCTGGAAAGGTCGCAACCATATTTAACAGCTTGTTAGACATACTTTGGTTTATGTTGAACTTTCCGACCTGGCTAGAGGAAACTTAACACATAAGAAATGTTGGCTTTGTTAAATAGAAAAAGATTACAAATAATTTATCAGACATGTTTAGTTGCCAGAAAACATCACAGATTGACAGCCAAGCCTTTCAGAGTTACAAATGAAAAGAAAAACATAAAAGAGTGAGATAAAATCAGCAGTAGAAGGTGGTACACCACCAATATCAACTATACCTGCTACACATTAAAATCTAGTCTAAAACCATTTGTACCGCTTTTTAGCTAACTGCTATAAGAACGTAAGGCATGGACAGGATCTTTTTATTGGTGATAACAGTTCTGTAATTTGATTTTCAGGTGTGGCTAGAAAAACGGTATATAGGCTCGATTCACTCATCAGAGTGGTTCAATACTGCTGGAAGGAGTGTGAAGACTGGCCTAATTGCTAGTGTCATTGTTTCTCAGGTATCTAGGGTTTACGGTCTAACAAAATCAAACATGTTTTTTTTTTAACATTCTGATAAGAGATATTATTATATTTTTTTATTCTGCAGTGGACATGGGCTGCAACTATCTTGCAAAGTTCCAATGTAGCATGGCAATACGGCGTGAGTGGGCCATTCTGGTACGCAAGTGGCGCCACCATTCAGGTATAGATTTATAAAAAATACAGTATCAACTATGAACAGCACTTCTTTTTAATTTATCCTAATTTGAAGTCATAATTCACCTGAACAGGTGTTGCTATTTGGTATAATGGCTATAGAGATCAAAAGAAAAGCACCAAAGGCACATACAGTCTGTGAAATTGTAAAAGCCAGGTAGAGAAAGCCAAAGAACAAATACAAACTTATATATCAGGGAATAAATTGGTAATGATTTTAATATCTGTATATATATGGACAGGTGGGGTACTGCAGCTCACATGGTATTTCTTGTGTTCTGCTTCATGACAAATATAATTGTAACTGCTATGCTTTTGCTGGGAGGCTCAGCTGTTGTAAATGCACTTACTGGCATGAACATTTATGCTGCAAGCTTTTTGATCCCTCTTGGTGTGATAGTTTATACCTTGGCCGGTGGACTTAAAGCAACCTTCTTGGCAAGCTATATCCATTCTGTTATAGGTACAGCAGTGTACATATCTTACCTATTAAAGTTTCATGATTCAATCTGATGTTGGTAAACAGGTTCACTTATTGTGCTTATTACTATTAGTTATGTGTTATTGAATGATCTAATATTATATATTCTTTGAAAAGAGTATATGACAAGTATGTGAAAAACAAAATAAAATCTGGCACAGGCAAGATAATATCAAATTATATGTAGTTATGTTGCAAGTCAATCTAATATATTAGACATCCATGTATACCTGACTGGATCATTTTTGCCACTCTCCAATTTGCAACTTCCAATAACATACTTTCCATTATTACACCTCACAGTGCATGTGGTATTGGTGATTTTCGTTTATCTCGTCTACACAGCAAGCAAGGATCTTGGCAGTCCAAAGACAGTGTACAACCATTTAATAGCGGTATCAAAATCTCGTGTTTGTTCGGATCCAACATCTCATCATGGCCAGGCTTGTGGTTCCGTCAGTGGCAACTACCAAGGGTCCTACCTCACTATGTTGAGTTCAGGCGGTCTGGTTTTTGGCATCATTAATATTGTCGGAAACTTTGGTACTGTCTTTGTGGATAATGTAAGTTGTTTTTTTATCTTTTCTTTGTTATTTTTTACTTTTTCATTTTTGTGGTCTTTTAATGTTTACTCTCTCCTTCTGTATTTGACCTTCTTTCTGAATGAACTTTGTCGGTAGGTATTTCACCTTCAGACCTTAAAAGAGATACAAAAATTTAAGATCTCTGTTTTAATTGGTGAAATCAACACTTCCCAAAGTTGAAGAAACTATATTTGTCTTGCAGGGATACTGGATGAGTGCTATTGCAGCTCGGCCATCATCAACTCATAAGGGATACCTGTTGGGTGGTTTAGTATGGTTTGCCGTTCCTTTTTCTTTGGCCACATCTTTGGGTCTCGGTGCACTGGCACTCGATCTGCCCATAACTGCAGAAGAGGCTGGTAGAGGGCTTGTTCCACCTGCCACAGCAACTGCTCTAATGGGCAAATCAGGCTCTGTACTTCTTCTAACCATGCTTTTTATGTGAGCTTTATTTCTATTTTTTATTTCAGTTTTTACTTGATTACTTCATTTGTAATTCCATTTGGTTTAGGTTTCATGGTGTACGTGCACTTTAATCAATTTTTTTTTAAGGATAAATATCCAAAAATGTCTAGAAAGATATCTGTGATACAAGCACATTTTAATATCAGTGTTATTGGTAAATATTGACCCAAAGCAAATAAAATTTAAGTTAGCATGACAGTAAAATTTTCACTGCTTGAATTTCAGGGCTGTGACATCAGCTGGCTCCGCAGAGCTGATAGCTGTTTCCTCTCTGTGTACCTATGACATATATCGCACGTACTTCAACCCAGATGCAACTGGAAAACAAATTCTGAAGGTATCCCGTGCAGTCGTGCTGGGTTTCGGCTGCTTCATGGGTGTGCTTGCGGTGATCCTTAACAAAGCTGGTGTCTCTCTTGGGTGGATGTACCTTGCCATGGGGGTGATAATTGGCTCAGCCGTGATGCCCATCGCTTTCCTGCTCCTCTGGCGCAAAGCTAACGCACTAGGCGCGATGATCGGTACTGTTTCCGGTTGCATATTAGGGATCATTACATGGCTAACTGTGACAAAAGTGCAGTATGGACGTGTCAACCTTGACACAACAGGTCGTAATGCGCCTATGTTGGCAGGAAATTTGGTATCGATTTTGCTTGGAGGGTTTATACATGCAGTATTTAGTTTCTTGTGGCCACAGAATTATGACTGGGAGACTACAAAGCAGATAACACTTGTGGAGAGGATTAACGAGGATTTGCCAGATGAGGAGTTCAAGGAGGAGAAGTTGGTTAGAGCAAAGTGGTGGATTATTAAATGGGGTGTTGTTTTCACAGTTGTGATTGTTATTTTGTGGCCCGTTCTTTCACTGCCTGCAAGTAATAATTCTCTTTTCTCACATACTTTTTCTTTTGATCAGTTGTTGCAGCATTAGATTAACCTAATTTCTAACCGAATTATATCTGAAATTGAACAGAAAATTTCAGCCTTGGCTACTTCACATTCTGGGCAGTGATAGCCATTGTATGGGGCACAATTGGATCAGCAGTTATCATCATAATGCCATTGGTTGAGAGCTGGGACACAATCCAGACAGTATGTGCCGGTTTATTCACAAATCAGAGACTTTTCTCCAAAATTGATCAAATGGATCTCAGGCTGCGAGCCATCATGGGGGCAATTCCAGACGCAGAGAAGTTGTATTTGCTGGAGAAGGAGAAAGCAAAGAAGTTTGATTTGGTCATGGAGTCTCACGCTAGTGATCCAGTTAGTGTAAAGGCAGAAGAGATGAATATGTAATATGTGCATAAATTGTGTGTTAGACGTGGACTACTAGATATTTTCTGGGTTGTTACATGTTTGAATTATTTTTTTTTTTTTTTTGTGGATTTCAAGTTAAGTGTGTCTTCCCTTTGTGAGTATTTATAAGTTGTTGCAATTTAGTTTACACCGAATTTGTAATTATTGGAAAATTGAAAATTTTTATTGTGGGACTTTACCTTTCAATTATTGCAATATACATGCACCTCATTAAAAATTTGGGAGTTGGAACAACATCCTAGATTAGTTTTAGTTCTTCTGAGTATCCCTGTACCTACTAAGATGAACTTCACATATGCAGCAGTACTGAGCTGGTGCTATACCCTCCAATCAGAAGCAATTCTTTTTTTTCTTTTTTAAACTCTTGACAAGTTAGGATCAGAAGCAATTCATCCTCTGAGAATGAGAAATGGAATTTCGTTTTTAGTTTTTGTTCTTTGAGTACTGATCTTTTTTTTTTTGGGGCTTCAAACACGCCCATAGGCAATTTCCATTGATACTCAATAAAACAAGTCATTACATGTTTGTCATTACATTTAAAACAATGGTAAGTATAACCTATGCAATCTATTTCTTCCCTTCTTCCCATATTTGACCAAGTGATCCGCCAGTTCATTATGGCTTCTAGGCACATGAAAACATTCCATTTGTATGTTACTCTTGACCCAGCCCCCAGGCTTCATATATCTCCCATGCCGCTCTCCAATCAACCTCAGACGGTGGCTGCAATTGGGAAACCGCCCTTGCTAGAATAGCATTGTCAGTGTAAAAGGTGCATTGAGCAAACCCCGTACCGGTCACATATTAGATTGCTGCCAACAAGGCTTTTGCTTCCGCCCACATAAGAGGTGTAGTGGACCCCATAAGCCTTCAATTAATCCTCCAATTTTAGAATAGACCTGTTGCCCAGCTGCTCACCCAAGATGCATCTGAATAGCATACCAAACCGCTAGCAACACCCCTGTCAGTAACCACCTGCTCCCCCAAACTCCCCTTTACAACCTGTACCAGAATCGTCTCAGAGATTTAATTTGAGAATAGTACCTGAGAAACTGATCATGCTATGACTGCTGCTTCAGGTATACAAGATCGTTGCGACATCTCCAAACCTCCCATAGGGTATTTGCAAAGGAGGGTCCATTGGTCTGCTGATAGGCACTTTGGGAGTGTGAGAAAGATGTCGGTGATTGTGTCTGGTAGCTCGTCAGTCCTGAGAGGGGTTCGGGATATGATCCAACATGATCTCGCAAACTGGCATCTGAAAGCCATATGCATGCCATCCTCGTGACAATTACATATAGCACTAGTAGGGGCAATCCTCCCCGTTCTATTTGAAATTGTTTTTGCAAGAGGTAGTGCTTTTAGTACTGATTTAATTCTGGCATGATTCGGTGTGAAATTTTTCCTTCGTCAGAAATTCTTTTAAGGAAAGATGATTGGGGAGGTAGATATATTATATTTCGCTACCCTGCTCCTTACGCTCCCTCTTCTTCACTTTCTTTTGCTCATAGATCTTCACTTCCCTTCGTTGCACCTAATGGAGCACTTATTATGGTTTTTGTAGTAGGCACAGTCCGCCCATTTCATCAAGCTCAACTCCTTGTCCTTCTAAACTAATGAAATTGTTTTTTCATCGGTATGGATATATTTGTGACTAGTGAAAATGTTTTTTCTTCATTTAAGTCAAATCCTTTTAAAATTTATAAATTATTCTTTGTTATCTTTGAAAATTATCGATAAGAACAGGGTTATATCCATCACCCAATTGGCAGAATCCGGTGGATGTTTAGGAATCATTGAAAAATCTGCATTCTATTTCTTCCAAAGCGCATTAGACATACACAAATCATGATAAAAACATAGTTCGAAAAAGAAAAAAATTGATCACAAGTTCACAGAACAAACACTTAACTAAAGTAGCACATAGTGCTCTACATATAGCAAAATTTGATGTCCTTGACAGCAACATACATATAACAAGTACCCAAGATAATAACCGAGGACAACCTAAAACACCACAAGAAATTGAAGTCAGTGAAAAGATCACTTCTTCTCATCCTTCTCGGCCTCTGCAGCCTTCTTGAGGCGGGCACCAATCTGGCGTTGGTTCATCCTCTCCACACGAAGCTTGCCGTAAGCCTTGAAAGACTTCATCTCATCAGTCACCTTGACCAACTCAACAGTGCGCTTCTCAGGTACAATCGGCATGTACTCTCCCGTCACTTGGGTCGCTGTTGCCAGCTCCTCAGGTGCAGAATCACCAGCCTGACCATAACCAAAACAAAAAACTTAAACAATGATCTATGAAAGTCTAAAATTACAGATGAAATAAAGCATATGAATATATCATCAAGCTCTTATCAACTAAAAAACAAAACAATATATTATCAGAAAACGATATGAGACATGGGATAAACAAAACCAGGTACAAATACCCACAAAAAGTACCCTTGCCTGCTGATGAATATATCATCAAGCTGACCTTTGTATAAAATGTCCTTTCAGAAGATGTCTCAGGTCACCAAAAGCATGACAGGGACCATGCAAAACACCCATAACAAATATATTTGTTAGTCCAAAACAAAATTCTGACACAAAATTAAGAGTATACCTTGAACTTGCGGTTCTTCCTTGGATAGATAACAACTTTAGCATCATAGGTCTTGAGGCGCTGAACATTAGCCTGGAAGCCCTCCAGAGAACGGTTCTTCCTGCGGTGGTCCACTGCTATACCAATTGTTGGTGCATACTTTTTAGGTATTCCAGCAGCCTACATTGTTGGTTTCACGTAATGAAAAATTACATCTACTTGTAATTCATCAAAAGAAATGAGCTACTGAGCAGGAGGTAAACTATCTTCTATTATTCACAATGCATTTTCATGGGATCACTAGGTTGATAACAATAAACTTCCAATACAAGACAATTGTAGAAACAAAGTATCCATTATTAGAATACCGAAAAGCAATAAAAATACAAACTGTGGTAGTCACATATATAACAGAAATTTAAAGTATGGCAAGAAACTGAATAACTTTGAAAACTCCACAGGAACCTTGAGTGAACTAGAGAGATCTAGGCCAACAACCGTTAGCATTTGCGGCAAATTAAGCACCAATCAAGCAAGAACTACTAAGCTCAGACAAAAGAGCTGCAAGCTACATCCTGTAGGTAAGTCTAAACATTATACCTTGAGCTCCTCAAGAGAGAAACCCCTCCCAGCACGCGACTTCATGTTGTACTTGAGAGTCTGACACTGCACAATTGGGCGAAGTGTGCCAGCAGTTGGACGTGGGAAGATCTTCACTGCCTTCTTCTGTCTAGCTGTGTTTAGTTAAACAAACATGATTTAAATAAAACATAGAATCAATCAGATAACACAATCCAGCTGATACAAAAGGAATGTGAAAATGCATACCAATGCGTCTCCTGGTCTTGCGAGCTGGCTGGTTGAACCAGGTGCGGACATAGTTTTGCCAATGCTTCTTGAAGTGACCATTGGGAATCACATTGTTATGCTTCACCATGTTTACTTACCCTGCATGTATCACAATCTTATTAGTTCAACAGTGAATACAGTTATCAACAGATGATATGATCCAACTCTGAAATTAGACTCCTAGACAAATCCAAATGGTTTCAAGCAGGTGTAGCTTACTGATTAACAAACATAGATAGGTCGACCCTCAGAAGTACCAAATTGAATTAGATGAATTGAACTATGCAACTATTTAGCCTAAATCAAACATTGCAACCGGGCTCTAAATATGACGTGAACTAATCTAGAAAAAACCACACATATTCTTATAATTCTAGACAAACACAATAAAATCGTTAAAATAATAAAAATACGAACACGAGGAGAGAATCTTTCCAAAACAACGAGACAGGATTCTACCAAAGTTCAATAAAATGTAAAGATCTAGCAATGGAAACATACTTGAACGCCGGGAAGAGATGGGGCTCAGGTGTAGGTTTCGGCGCCGTCAGGAAGAAATAAAGAGAATGCTAAACCCTAAATATATATAAAGCGGACTAGGGTTATGCAGCGCGAATTAGAATCTGGGAGTTATTGGATCCGTTTCTTTTAAAGAGTCCAATGGACCCGTCCAGCAAGTTTAAAAAGTCTTGTATGTTTGGACGATGACAATACACATAATGACGGGCTGAAATATTAAAGGCCTATATAACCCGTATTGGTCCACATTGGCCCAATACTCATTTCAGCATTCACTCTCAACACGATTCAGCCCTCTGAAACTTCAAAATTCTAGCAATCTCCTCCCCGGATTCTCTGTTCAGGAAGCCAGGAACGCCTCCACGGTAGTAAAGAAGAGATGGGGAAACCACGAGGCGGTGGTGGTGGCGGACGGGGAGGAAGAGGAGGGAATAGAGAGGGGGAACAGAAAAGTAACGAGCCAGACTTGCATGGGGCAGCACGAGCTGGAGATTTGCAAAAAGTAGAGAGCATCTGCAACTCAAATCCCCTCGCCGTCAACACT
Source organism: Carex parvula (assembly GCA_025461045.1). Lineage (NCBI taxonomy): Eukaryota > Viridiplantae > Streptophyta > Magnoliopsida > Poales > Cyperaceae > Carex > Carex parvula. Next base: position 662,900 of record JAJGRW010001003.1, on the reverse strand, counting down.
CGAGACCGCCATTCCCGCACCCCGTATCCAGTTCCCCTTTCACTTTTTATTTTTCTTTTTGTGTTTTCTCTTTCCAGTTTTACCTAATATGATTGATTTTTAAAACAGTAAATTTGTTTAAAGTGTTACACTTAATTGGAGAAGCTCTTTGCGCTGAATTAGAACCTTAATAGCCGTGGTGTAATTTCATATTCACAGAAGCATAAATAAGATAAATCTTTTAGATTTTTCTGGAGCTTGTGTATGCGCGGATCGTATTTTTGTTTGTACAAGAAATGTTTGGTTGATCACTCATCTATTTAAATGTTATTAAATAATTTAATAACGATTGTGTTATCAAGAAAAATATAACAACATACTTGAAGCATATTACACTTAGCAATCTAGGATAATCAGACTGTCTGTACCCTGTACATCTACCTTATAGCTTAAACATGCCTCAATTAGGTTGTCCACTGACATGTCTGGTGCCAATGAGTCTCGGTTCTTAGAATGATTAGATTACAACCTATATCCGATAGCTTATACTTTAATAAGTTTGGGACTAAAGTGAAAAGGTTATGAGACCTCCAACAAATGTGCAGAATAAGCAAATGTCATACTCATACACCCTTGTATGGTTTATTGTTAATGGAGACTTAATGGTTGGCAGGAGCTATACTAAGATTACAGTCTTGTTCATCGCTGCAAGGTGGTGGTTTTACCTTTTTACCTAAGCCTTACTCTGGTTAGTACCAGTATGGCACGGGATTCTCCAGTCCTTGTCAGGTGTCTTCGCCATCACTTGAAATCAATACTTGACATTCAGTGCCACAATATGGCCCAATTTATTTTTTAAATGGTAATAATCACAGGACAAGTTTACACGTAGCTAACAGAATATTAGAAAGGAATACAGTGAACTGATTTAGAGATACTAGTATTGGTATCTAAATGATATGATAGTACTCATTCCTTGACAGAGCTGCTTTTCAAATTCAGACTCCATTTGGCTGCATGGGCTGGACAAACCGAGGTGGTGCAATACCTATGCAATAACAAGGCTGACGTTGGCGCTGCTGCGGTTGATGACACTGGAGCCATCCATTTCGCTTGTCAGAAAGGCCATCTGGACGTGGTCCGTGTGCTCCACTCATCCGGTGCCTCAGTCAAAGCAGCAACCAGGAAAGGCATGACCCCTCTCCATTTTGCCATACAAGGATCCCACTTAGAGCTGATCAAGTATCTAATTCGGAAGGGAGCAGATCTCAAAGCAAAAAACAAAGGAGGCCAGACACCTACGCATCTTGCAGAGAGTGATGAAGTGCGTGATCTTCTCAAAGAGTGCGAACAGTTGAGAAATGAAAATGAGTCTAAATCTGGTTTGGGTTCAAAGTCATCTAACAATGACAATGTCGGCAAGAGTGAGAGTTCTTTAGATGAGAAAGAGAAGGAAGAAGGAGAAATAGAAGAAAGTGGGAAGAGAAAAGGGGGAGAGGCCTCAGAATCGAGTATCCCGGAGCAAAAGAGGCCAAAGATTTCTCTTCAGCATCTCATTAGCGAAGATGATGTAAAAGATGAAGAAGAGGAAAAGTAAGGAATTAGTTTTGTGGAAAAGATTTTAAGTCCTGAAAGGGTTGAAAGATATCTAAATATGCTGTACTGCTGTCATTTGACGTTCTAAATTAGATTGTCATGTTTTCTTGTTTTCTTGTAGGAACCGTTAGTTTATGGCATGGTAAAACCAGGTTGAAAACCTTTATATTCTTTGTTTTCGTTTTTCAATTGCAGAGTTTGCCGAGAATCACAATGATAATTCACAATGGATGTCATTATTAGTTTTGTTATTTGAGGAGAACCTAAAATGACTCTGACGGCCTGACCTCCTTTTTTTTGTTTTAGATAAGCCCTTTTACGTCTAATAGGTTCTATTCCCCCTCCCTAAAGTTTTTGTAGGTGCTGAAACCCTCTCCCTCTAAACCACTAATAGCATGAGCTTATTTCCCTCCTGCATGTGAACCCTGCTTAGCTTCTCCATCTCTCCCCTTTCTTTTAGATGGGAGAATTTTAATCCAATCTCTCCTCTAATCTACTTTTATAAAGAGAATAACAAAAGCATGCCACTGAATGATCAATCTGACTTGGTATACCGGCAATGAGGGAGTAATTGAAAATTTAATGTTAGGCCCCCTTTACGAGTGGCCTAAAATAATTTCTATAAAAATACTGTGGGCTACAATAATTCCATTGAAATTCAAGGCCACTTTTTGGATTCTAAGAGGAATTTTTAACAAAGGATAATGCGATCAAGAAGCTGTAGAGGAGAGAATAAGTGTGCTTCGTGTGATAATTGTGAGAGCATTGACCATCTTTGCTAAATTGTAGTCTTAAAAGACTTTTTCCTGGCTTGTTTTTTCATCACTCAGATGTAGATCACATTGCTCCTCTGAGGAAGATCTTATAAACATCTGTTACTGCTTGGATCGTTATAAATGCATGTATTTACAAATTCATGTAATGCTGTTCTTTGAATATTTGGCTATAAAGGGATAGCGTGATTTTCCAAAAGGTTTTGTATTGGACAGGTATGCCGGTTTAAAGGAAAAGATTTTGGAATGTCTACCCAACAAGCATGGAGGTTTGCCTCCACAGCTCGTGGGGTACTGTAAAAGGTACTGCAGGATCCATGACAATAAGTGCTTGATTTTGTGATTTCTGGAGGTGTAAAAATACAACATTTTGGCATTTGTCAGCTGCAGAGAGTTCTCCTACTTTTTTTGTGATGAAACTTGATGTATTAAATTGGTCCTGATTCATGATAACAGGTTTCTGATTAGATTTGTCGTAGCTTTTTCGTCAGTTGGGACCTGTTCTTAAGCTTTGACTAGGGGCTGGTATTCAGATGAGCCAATATCAATTTAGGGCTGTACCAATTGAGGGTTGAGTTTTGCTGGATTCGTAACGAGGCACCAGGATGTATTAAATTGGTCCTGAATCATGATAACTGATTTTCGTATTAGATTTGTCGTAGCTTTTTCGTCAGTTGGGACCTGTTCTTAAGCTTTGACTAGGGGCTGGTATTCAGATGTGCCAGTACCAATTTCGGGCTGTACCAATTGAGGGTTGAGTTTTGCTGGATTCACAACGAGGCACCAGGATGTATGTGCTTTTCTTTTTACTATCTTTTCCGATCTTTTCAGAGGCCTTGACCAGAAAGTCCCAATACAAAAGGAATGCGAAGCTGTCTTAAGGAGCAAATGGCCGAACTTTCTATCACATAAATCATTTGCAGTTATCTGAATGTGGGAGGAAGCAGCAGTAACAACTTTTATCATAGATAAACTTGTTAACTATTAAGACTTGTCAAGCTGTAAGCTTTATCCTCACTGTGCATAAATGTTTTCTTTCTTATTATTACTATGATAGTCAAAGTCATGTAGAACGAGAAGCATCGGAAGTTTTGTCTACACTAAATTCCCGGGCACGGGTTCCATTGCAGCAGACAGATTACTGTCAACAAAACGTGCACCAGAACGCGGTCTATTATGGCCCATTTTATTTGCGTATCAATATCATGATTCAGCAAACAAAATTTCTCAAGAAACGTTGAAATTACATGGTAACAAAGCAAAAACTCGACAGCATCAAAAAACTTGAAAATCACCCAATAAAAGTGAAGTTCTACATCGCAGAATCTGTCCAAAAAAGCTAAATAAAATAACTCAATTCCGAAAATCCTAGAACTTGGCCATTGAAACAAAATACTATGTCCTTTTAGAGAGGTACATATAACATCCACTACAGGAAAATTTAGATTTCGGGCCCCATGATAGCAGGCCTGGCATACTCATCTTCATCCTTGGGAGCATGGATGGTGACCAGGTCAGGAAGAGGTGTCTTCGGGCCTTGCTTCCCCTTGGGGTCCCAGTCGAGCATGATCTTAACCTTGATACCTAGCACACCCTGCATTGTTTGATATGATACAGTTTCAGTATTTACCTTTGTTATAATGCAGTCTGGGGCATCATCGTAATTAGAATCAGGAAATGCTTAGAATACAAGCAACATACCTGCCTAAGAAGAACGTGCCTGACAGCTGAGTCAATGTACTCGTTCACAGGCTGACCTGAGGAGATCATATAACCATCCTTGAACTTCATGGACTTGGCACGCTGTGCCCTCAACTTTCCACTTACGATAACCTAAAATAGCAAATACAATTGTAAGACCATAGGTGTATACTTGACCATTTCATGTCATGAAACAATTTTGAGTTGGTTCCAGGAGAGACCTCGCAACCCTTAGCTCCACTCTCCATGACAAAGCGGAGCACACCATAGCAAGCCCTGCAGGAAGATGTACAACAATTAGTTAGATCAGAAACCAATTATCCGAATGAAATTTTGTAATGATCTTGAATCATTCAACTGATCAAGAAAAATATATACTAGAAAACATCAAGGAAATTATAAAGAATTTGGCTTTAATTCTTTAAGTCAGTATTTCACAGAGGCTATTAAACTACAATTGTATCTCAAGTATTTTTGGTTTGATTTGTTACAAGAATCTCAATAAAAAATGAATTAACAATGATCTAGAAAGGAGGAAACAAGATGTACCTCCTGACAGCGAGACCACCAAGGAGCTTGTAGCGAAGGGACTCAGCCTGGGCAATAGCACAGAGACCCCTGTTGTTGACTTTCTCTGCATAGAGCTCAACACCGTTTTCTGGGAACTTGAACCTCTTCTGGATAACTGATGTCAGCTCCCTGATCCTCCTTCCTTTCTCACCTACACCATCAGATACCAAGTATTTAATCAACACCGGCATATTCCAAACACAACCACGTAATTTCATAGCCCATTATCACCGGGAACAATAAAAGAGTTCCAACGAAGTTGGCATTAGCAAGATGAGATGTTTCTAGAGTTGTTAATCAACATATGTGTCAACACAATTTTTCAAACACTTCAAATTAAAAAATTTAAAGTCCAAGAACATACATGTAATCACCCATGAGGAGAAATTACAAGTACAATTTATTTAAAAACACCATAAAAATAATTGAAGACAGTACACCAGCTAACTAGTTAATACATATTCCACATCAATTGGCAATTCAATTCTACATCAAATGGCAACTCAATTCCACATCAATTGGTAACTCAATTCTACATCAATTGGCAATTCAAAGCATGGTAAACTTGCAAAACGTATTACCCAACTAATAGAATAGTGTTATAATAACTCCGTATTCTGTAATTCACAATTTAGGGATCAAATCCAACTAATTTAATTCTAAAAGGTCTCCACAATTATAAACAAATTACTACACAAAGATGAGTTAAAAATTCATACCGAGAACATTCTGAGTCCTGGTGGCACGAATGATGATCTCTGTGCGCATCGGAGTAACTCTGACCTCCACACCGGAGTATCCATCCTCTGCGAGCTCCCTTGTTAGGACCTCGTTAAGCTCCGCAAAGAACACTCCATCCGCAACGAACTACAGCAAAATCAAAGCCATCATAAACAAACACTCAATGCATACTGGAATCGAATCTGAGGTTCGGATGCGGATTAGAGAATCTAACCTTCTTCTTCTTACTCATCTGAGCTGCCATGATTGCAGATCTGAGATGGGCCGGCGTCCGCTGGTAAACCTTTAGAGCGCTGGTGCGGCGGGGATTCACGAAAACCCTAGATAGAGGAGGCGCGCGATGAAGAGCGAGAAATCGTTGGGTTTGGAGTAATTTATATACGCCACTAACTAGGGCACTGACGGTACGTGGGCTCCTAAGTTTAGCGCCTGGCAAAAAAAAATAAGAAAAATGCTAATAATGTCGGGCCAAACTAGTAATATTAGACCAAAATAGATTTATTGGGCTCATATTCTGCGTTTTATACTTGGGCTCTAAATTTCATTTCTTATCGGCCCGAATTGCTTCGTAGTTTAAAGCCCTCTTCTCCGACTGAAGTGTTATCCATCTCCGACAAACCTCTTCTCCAACAGTCTAGTTTCCCAACTCACGCCATGGCCTCCCTCTCCATCTCTACCCCCATTAAACCCTCTTTTCTCAGTTCCTCTCACCACCGCAGAAGCATTAAACCTCGACCCCTCTTCGCGGTTTCGAAGCGCACCTCGTATCGCATCCAAGCTCTCTCTTCTTCTTCGCAGTTTTTCTCTCCGTTTCTCACAGCGCTGGAGGCGCCCGTCCATGCGGGGATGGAAGGTCGGTCCGATCCCCAGGAAATGTTAATGGGAGAGAGAATAGTTTTCTTAGGTGGCGAGATAACGGAGTTTACGGCTGATGTGGTTCTGACTCAGCTGATATTACTGGATGCACAGGACCACAGCAAGGATATTCGCCTCTATATCAACTCGTCTGGTGGATCCCTAAGGTAATGTCCAAATACAGAGCTCCGGTAATGTGTGCAGATTTTCTTGTGGTTTTGGCCTCGTATTGTTTTTTTTTTTTATTCTAACCATATATTGTAAAATTAGTGTTCAAGAGATCCATGATTAATTTAACTCCTGCTCGGAAAAAAAAGTTGTTGCATGAAGGTGAGAAAGTGTGAAATTAGGGAAAGTTATGAGGAAATGGTCCATAACTGTCATTAAATAATTAAAAAAGATTGATAAAGATAGCAGTAACAGAAATTGTAAGTGCTTACTACTACTGTCTTATTATTTTTTATTGTTAAGATCTGTTAAAACTATAATATGAAATATGTCTGTTTCAAAAATGTTTTTCTTTACCAAAGCTGGGCTGTTACATTGAAGTTACATTATGACAAGTTTTTAAAGTTCTTTTGCATCATGTCATGGAAGTCTACCCGCCAGACTAGTCTTCTATTAGAAGCCTTCTGGTATTGAATGTACTGTCCCAGCTTTGTAAGTGATAATCTTGCTAATCAGGTCCTGTACCAATGCGCCTTTCAGTATGTTTAGATAATACTTCTTCTCATGTTTGTCAACCTTCTCTCCCCATCTCAAAACTGATTTAGTTACAATAATATATCTGTAAAGAAAGGAAGTTGTAATATGAGAAAATTATTGGATGTTCAGGATGCAGACCTAAATTTGATATTGGTCAGGGCTGTAGCTTCAATCAAACTTATTTTGGGTGATTAATTATGTTATAAAAAATTGGGTCTCAAACGAATTGATGAAGCTTGAGATGGGACTAATTATTATGTTGTGGTTACAGCAGTATATTCCGTTATCTTTTGTTTCGATTATTATTATTTTTTTGCTAACTGGCTGTTGGCTGCATTACTATTATTTATTTAGACAAGAAATTGCTGTTAACCTTCTTCTACTGCAAGCCTTCTTTAACTTCACATTTTTCATTAAACTATGAGCTGATCAAGACTTGGATGATCTTGAATACATCGACTGTTAGCAACTTATATCAATTCTTTCATGGGAACCTGTTGTCATATTGGCACTTCTTTTCCATCACTCGGGTGTTAATAAAACCTTATAGTTGTATGTTGAATGTAAATTAGCCAATTCCTCGTGAATACAGTTTTTCCAACTGAAGTTGTAAGTGACCAATTCGGTTCAATATTATGACATGAATAATGTGACCAAATACAAGTAAATTTCATTCAAAATATAACTTCTCTTGCTCTATCTATTCGCAGTGCTGCCATGGCAATACTTGATGTCGTCCAAATGGTGAAATCTGATGTCTCCACCATAGCAGTTGGCGCTGCTACATCCAATGCGGCCCTAATCCTTGGGGCAGGCACACGGGGCAAGAGGTTTGCTTTGCCAAATGCACGTATAATGCTCCACCAGCCAACTGGAAATGCCAGTGGCGCGGTCAGGAATGTTGAGTTCCATACAGTCGAGCTCATCCACAACAAGAACAACGTCATGCGCATCATTTCGGGTTTCACAGGTCGACCTGTTAGCCAGGTGAAAAAGGATATTGACAGAGACTTTTACATGGGGCCGGCTGAGGCAGTGGCATATGGGATCATAGATGGAATTATTGATGAGGATAAGATGATTCCCATTCAGCCGATAAAGGGGCGGGTGAACCGAAAGGCAGCGGATTTTGTTGAATTTAAAAAGAATCCAAAGTACTTGAGGCCAGAGATACCTGATGACGAAATTTATTAGTTCGTCTGAGGTTGCTTGGATTTTATTATTCTTCTTTGTTTTTTAATTGTTTGTTGGAGAAGTGCTGATAAGTTAGTGTAGCTAGATTATTTATTTTCAAAGATTGTTTTCGGTACTCTAAATTGGAGCACAGGTTCAGCAAGGAGTATGCTCGGTAGAGGAAAAATGAAATATTTCTTTTAATTGATCAGTAGCTCTTCTCTGAATAAATGCTTCCACCGTAGAAACTAAAATTTTATATAAAAATGCTTTTGTTTTTTCATTAACAGCTTCATTATAACTCTCTTAACTCTATGGCGTCATTAATTACAGACTAATAATAAAATAGCAGATATGGTCAACCTTGACCTTATCACGCTGACGTTGTAATATAATGCAGTTTTAATTACATTCAAAATGGACGAGATATTTAGCCAGTGGGCTTTTCCACTTCTGTTAAGCATGCATGCAAGCAGTGCAAAGTGACTCGGTCTGTGGAGATAAGAGATGGATATGACCATGTATGCATGATTTGTGCACTACCTAAGCCGCCTTGTTCGTCAGATAAGATTAAGAATTATTTAGTGGTGAGATTAAAATTGAACTAACAAAGTGGTGCTCTCCTCGCTGTCGAAAAGGTAGATGTTGCGCTTTTATATGGTGCTAAGGGGAACCACCGAACCAGTGGTGCCAAGAAACGCCGCACCTGAAGATAAATAAATGCAGAGTTAATTATTTGCTGGCTACTGCTTAAAAATACAAATGTCCATTCTTCTACCAGACTACCACTTATGTGAATTGCAACAAGGACCGCTTCCTGAGCCACCAAAAACTTAATCAAATGTAAACACAAATCAACTAAAAAATGAGAAAAAGTCAAACTCATAAAAGTAAATGCAACCAACCAATCGAATTCTCTTCCTGCCTTTCATAGCTGGCTGCCAAGAAACTCTATGATAGATAGACCACGTGATTTGAATTTTCTTGACCCAGCCAGCAACTTTTCCTAATTGCCCAGCCAACAAACCCAATCACTCATAATTCATAAATATCCGGCAAATCAAATATAAGATTGTAGTTCACACACAAGTCATGCAGTAAATCAACACATACCATAACAACAAAAGAAGTTTGTTTATTGTCTCAAACGCATATAATAATTTATTTACTCAATAACAAGTAATAAAATATCTTTATTTTTCAAGTCAGTTTAGATTGTTTTCTTAGACACAAATCCTGCTGAATGCAGACGTCCCGATTCCAATTTACTTGGACACAATTAAGAATGTAAAACCATGGATATCAATATCCCAAACCACAAGAGAAATAACTAAAATAGCCTGCACAATAAATCATTAGCAACACATACTCGTCCCAGTGGAACCCTCAATCTTCGCTGGAATCACCTCCCAAACCTTCACCTTCCCACAATTTCCCAAATTATTCGGCATTTTCAACCCATTTGCACCGATCCCCAAATCCAGCTCATTGCCTCCGTCATTTTTTACCGACATAGTTTCAACCGTCACAGCACTGGCATTTGGTGCTTCCAATGCCTTCAGACGAATCCTCTCAGCTCTTGACCCGATCGTCTGCCCCAAAATTGACGCAGCCAGAGTAAAAGCCATAGCTGCCTTCGGCATCAGAACAGACTTCCTTAACATGGCAATAAATGGTACCGCTGCATGTATTGCAGCAAACCACTGTAGCGAGAATTTGGCAGTGTGTTCTCTCCACACACCAAGTGGAATATTTGCTGCCATGCCAAGCAGTGCAATTGCCAGCATTTTGGCAGGCAAGGGCTGAGGCCGAAGGTTTTTTACAAGCTCAGTGCGTGAAAGAGCTGCTCGTGCTGCCACAATTGCTTGGGGGCATTTGAGTTTTAGACCTGGCGGAGGTCTTATAAATTTGGTGACCAATGGGATCACTCCACTTACAGCACGATATGACTTGGCAATGGGGCATTGACCCGTCTCAAGCCACTCATTGCTCAGTGACTCGTGTGATGACTTCTTACCTCCATTCTGAAAATCATTAAAATTAACAAAGATAAGGTAGGCATACCAAATGTAACAGAAGATTTGCATGCTGGTTTAGTAGGAAAGGGAATCAAGCATCAAGAACAACAAGACAAATGCATACCTGAGAAACCGATTTAAAATCAGATGCCTTTTTGTTTTGCTTATTCTTAGAGAAAGAATCAAATCCAAAAGGTCCACCAGGCCCGAATGCAGAGAGACTGATTGTAGCAGCTTTAGCAGCTAGGGGGTCAAATTGTGGACCAGTTTTACTAGTTTCAGTTATCTGATTCTGATCAAACAGAAATGCTCTTCCTGCTAGTGGCACAACACCATTTTGACCGTGAAATAGCCTAAATGCCACATCAAAATTAGGTTCATCCTCAAATATTGGGCCCTGAGCACCTCTAACCTTTAGAAATTAGAACAATAAAAAGTTATTAAATTCTGACATAATTTTCAGTCCTGCTGACTTTTTTTGTTAAAATCAGGGAAGAAATGAAAAGAAAACAGCACGGATTCTGTATCTGTAAAACCAATAACAGCCAAAACTAAATACGCCATTAGCTGTTTGGTACACAGATGTTATGTTTTTACATGTAAAACAACTTACAGGAGTAGGGAAGCTGGCAGAGGAGAAGGAAAATACAGTAGGCTCGTTGATGTTCCTCAGAAAGGGGCACTTTTCAATTCCTTCTTGAACAACTGGGTCATCTGAGCATCTGGCAAAAGGCAGCTTGAAGATTGAATCCATACCAAGCTTGAAGATTGAATCCATAACAAGAGAATTGAATAATCAATTATTTTAGATTCAAGAAAAAAAAATGTTCTGGAACTAGTGTTAGACAGGTATAAAATACATTAAGAGAAATTAAACCATCATTGGCAGGTATGAATCTCTCAATGTAATTTAGAGTGAGGCGAAATTCGATCGACATAAAATTAGATAGATTATTCTAACTGGAGGTAGTTTCTTTTTACCAAAAGGAGCAAATGCTGTTTTTTTCAAAAGATAAAACAAATATCAAAGTAAATATTAGTGCTATTAAGTGGGTAAATTTCAGACCAGTCCATTTCTTCAATGAAATAGAAAAAACCAAAACATAAGTTAGGTAGATCTAGAGGAAAGCAAATCACCCCAAAATTTCCCAACAAAAATGAAAAATAGAAGAAGCACAACCAGCTGAGCTGACCAAATCTCAATTCATGCAATAGAGAGGAGATTTAACTAAATGGATTGGAGAGGGAAGAGAAGTACCTCTCTGCAAAGCGAAGCAGTGATTATTGAAAGCTCGTTAAAAAATCGGAAACCAGCTCTTAGAGGAATCGCGTGGACGGCACGAGATATCGTCTCGACTTTCGACTCTCTCTCTTAATTGTCTCTCTGCTACCACAAGTCATCAACCGGAAGTACCGGTTGCCACACGCAACGTCACCTCTTATCACCGGTTATGTGATAGCGATAGTGATGGCTGCTCGTTTGCAGAATTTTTTTTATAAATCACAATAGTATTTTCTTTTTCAAAAAATTGTTATTTCACTCTGTTATTTTTTTATTCTGGACTGAAATAGCATTTGAACTGGTTTCTTTGAATTTTCTGTAGTATTGATTTCACAAGTTTTCACAGAAGCTACCACAGATGCAAAAAGAGAACTGGACCGAAATATCATTTTTGTCCGGAATAAAAGAAAATAGCAGACCGAAATACCATTTCGGTTCTTATACTTTTTGTAAAAAAAATAATCACGTTGTTTTCATTAAAATATTTTCTTTAATTATGATTTATAAAAAATATTCTCGTTTGCAGCCTTGCTTCTAGAAGCCACTTTAGTTGCTGCCTGGCATCTTTGACTTTTTCTAGTTCCGATTTGGAGCAACATTTTGCGCAAAACAGAACATAACTTGCTCGTGCTGGTCAGCTGGATAGCGAGTTTATCACTTTATCTCGATAAATAAATAAAGATTGACTTGAGCTGGTCTGCATTTTTGGAGTTCGAAAGAAGTCGTCAGCGAACTTGCCCCATTCTATAATTCATTGTCCGCGATTATTGGCTTTGAAAGCTTATGATTCATTCTACGCGAGCTATTTCTACATTTGTGTCCGTATTTGCTAGTGACATTTGTGTCGTATAAATGTTATGTTGAATATTAAATTTATTTATAACACTAAGAGAGGAGTACTACAATATATATTTTTTACACAACTATCTCACACTCACTATTCACTCTAAGCTAGAAGAGGAATTGTTTGATTTGCTTGATACAAAATAAAGACTAAGTCCCTATTTATACTAGCTAATAGAATACTCTAGATTCTACAAATTAATTTTAGTTGGTTTGGTATTTTCTAGATTACTCTCTATTATACTTATTTCTAGATTAATCTTGAAGATGAATTTTGGGCTTGGGCCTTTCGGTGATGCTACTTCAACACTCCCTCTCAGCACCGAGTTGGTGTCGTCTTGATCTTCGGTACTCCGCGTTTATCTGGATCGTCATGCTTCTTGCTTCTTCTTTCAATTTTCTGAGCTTGAAGTTGCTCAGGCGTGCGATCGGTCTTCCAGAATAGTCTTCTTCAGAAGAGAAGGTTCTAGAATTTTCTTCTCATGTTGCCTTGACACAAGTCGTCGTCTAGGTTTCTTCTCTTGACGGGTCATCAGACGAGCTGCATCTTCTTGCACAAACTCTCGTCCTGCAGTCTTCTCCACAACAGCGACACTCATCTATGTCGTCTCGTCATCACCACCATTCTTGGTGATGGTCACCATCTCAGTGCTCTCTTGTGGCTTCTCCTCATAAGCCACTGTGCACCTCACGACTTTGGTCTCCTTCTTGATCGGTTCTTCAACTGGTTCTTCAAAGAACCACGACTCGAAGTCGACTTCCTCATCCTCAGGCCCATCAACCTCTTCGACGTCCTCTACGTCGGCCACCAACTGCATTGCAACAGCCGCCACTGCGTCCCACTCTTCTTCACTTGGGACCTCCCCTGGTGCCTTCTCCTTCGTGGTCACCGTGAAGCTTCCTTCATTCTTCCTGAACTGGCACTCTCTCGCATAGTGCCCTCGTCGTCCGCAATTGTAGCACTCCACTCTTCTACTCCGGTATTCACCACTTTCGGCTCATTTTCCCTCTTGGCCTCTAGGAGCTCCCCTGAACACGAACACCTCTTGCATTGTTCATGACAAGCCTTCTCCATCTCAGGATGTCGTCGATACCGGTTCCTGCTCGACTCTCCACTCCGACCACTATACGGCCTTCTCTTCTTCATGCTTCACCGTCAAACTTGCGAGCTGCTTGGCAAGAGCTTTCTGACTGGCCAACAAATTCTCCAGTTCCAGTAGAGTTGGTTGCGTCGCCCATCCTTGAATTGCTGTGATGAAGGCACTGTACTCCGGCCTTATGCCATTTAGAATTATCCGCCGCATCCTATCTTCGCCAATTTTCGCATTGGCGTCTAGCTGCTCAATCTCCCTACGCAAATTCTTTACTTTAAGAAAGTACTCACTTACAGTCATGTCACCTTGGGAGATATTCATCAGCTCCCTCTCGAGCAGTTGCAGCCGACTTGTATTCTTCCTTGAAAACAATGCGGCGAAGACATCCCATGCCTCTTTTGGTGTCTCCACATCTTCAATGTGAGACAGGAGGCTCTTGTCCCGTGGCCTTCAACACAAATAACGCTCGGCCCGCCTTCACCTTCCACTTCTTGTAAGCTCGGATCGAATTCGGTGGCGGTTCAATCTCATCACCACCCACGATCTCCCACAAATCTTGACCCTGCAAATATGACTTGATACAGGTACGCCAGTCTCTATAATTATAATTATTCAACTTCTCAATGAGACCACTCATGCCACTTAAGTCTGACATTTCGACACCACGACGGACTCGGGTTACACAAACCTCCTAGCCAACAGGACCTTCGACAACAGACTCACGGGTTATACGAACCTTCTAGCCAACATGACCTAACCCGCTCTGATACCACTTGTTAAATATTAAATTTATTTCTAACACTAAGAGATGAGTACTACAATATATATCTTCTACACAACTATCTCACACTCACTATTCACCCTAAGCTAGAAGAGGAATTGCTTGATTTGCTTGATACAAAATGAAGACTAAGAGTCCTTATTATACTAGCTAATAGAATACTCTAGATTCTACAAATTAATTCTAGTCGGTTTGGTATTTTCTAGATTACTCTCTATTATACTTATTTCTAAATTAATCTTGAAGATGAATTTTGGGCTTGGGCCCTTTCGGTGCTGCTACTTCAACATGTTACTTTCGTTAATTAACTTCATATAAATAGAATGGGGCATAATTTCATTGTGGACATAATTATTCAGTTATTTTGAAAACAAAGCAATTTCTATAATTATTTTTACAACAAGATACTACGGAAGCAAATGTTAGTTTTATTTTTGCTGGTATTGGGCTCGTCCATAGTTGCCGATATTTTTTATTAAACCCCCAAAAAAAAACAATTATCAAATCTGCTCCGACTCTAAAGTTATAATTATTTCTACCCTAACGCCGTGGGCTGGGCGGTCCACCTTTCCCACCAGACCGCCCAACCACTGGGCGGTCCACTACCCAGAGCTGACCGCCCAGCAGCTGGGCGGTCCGCTTTATTTTTTTTTTTTTTTTAAAGATTAGATTAGAGACAATATGAATATCAAGATGCTGAATTCTTAACGCTAAAGTTCGAATTTTTTTTGTTAAATATTAGTTAGATTACTTCTGTGAAGCATATTTATACTAAATACGCTAATTACTTGAAATTATGTTAAATTACGTTGAGTTACACTATATTAAGTTAAATTACACTAAATCACATTACATTACACTAAAATACGGTAAATTACATATGAATAGGGACGATATC